>JASGXE010009457.1:0-15971 GCA_030068105.1 Sinentomon sp. SZTP_YWyxl
TTTGGGACATCGGGAATTGTCTGCTGTGTTTGTGGGTGGAACATGAAATCAAACAGTTGGATGGACGAAACGGGACCTTCCGGCCGGGACCACACATAAATGTGCCCCATAGTGGGAGGGCGCCCCGACACCCGGCCACAGGGGAAAAATCCATCAACACAAAAAAACGAGTCCCATAGTGGCAGGATAAAAACGCAACAAAAAAAAAAAAACGCCTGGTGGCACGCGCCCCTCCGGCGCTCGCGCCCTGAGGCACGTGCCTCATGTGCTTCATTGTAAATTCGCCACTGCCTTTCAAACCTCTGGTAAATTTACATACAGCCCAGAAGAAGCTGCAGGCAGGCGCCCCAAGCGAGCATTTATCCCCCGAGAGGGAGACAGGGTTCGGTCAGGTTCAGGTCTGTCAGGTTCAGCTTTATTGAACAATATACACAATTCGGGTGTTTCTTGCGAGTATGATGCCCCAATCGAGCATGCATGCACAAAACGCTTGCTGCCATCTGATGTTGGTGTTGGTTGTGTAAACATGCATCCCGGTCTGCGACTGACGCATGATGGAAGTCACTCACCGACGGCAACCAAAGACGGTAAACCAGTCAATCAACTTCTCAATTATGCTGTTTTTGCCACTTCCAATTGCACCGCACAAATCGACAAATTGGATGACCGGATAAGACTGTGCGAAAAGAGCACTTCCCGGTGGTGAAATGTTACTTCCACCTCATCCCATTAGGTATGTCCCGGCATCGATAAAAAACTAAAAGAACGATGGAAACCACTTTGTTTTCTCCTTATCGCGAAATTTAACTTTTGATGAACTTTCTGACCAAGAACGAACTTGCGTTCGTGTGATATCTCAACCTACTGTTCTTGTGTCAGTTCTTTTGAGTACCTAGGTATTAGAACCTTCCTTGCGGAAACATTTTTGCCAGGACCACGAAATTTAGAAGCATTTTCGATTCACCTGCTTTTGCGTTGTTTATTTCGCTCTGTCAAAGACTGTCTCAACACAGAAACAGATTCTTGCGCTGCTCAAAATGGGATCCGAGCAGCTCTTCCCCAATATTATGCTTTTCATATCACTTCATGATGGCATGGGTTGCGTGCCACAGGGGCAATCCTGTTTTGTGATGTGATGTGTCTCTTTGTTGTTCTTTTCAAAGTCTTTTTATTTCTGATTTTGCTAAACAGTTCAGTGCAATTAAATAGAATCTTTCGGGTGGCCGTGGCATCGGTTGAGCACGTGCAGTCAATTTTTGTTCAGCAAACAATAACAAATGAGATTCCTCCATTTTGGCATAAATTGTTCATAAATTTTCATAATTGTTCATATTGGCATAAATGGTTCAGCCGCAAAACAACGCAAAACGTCTGACTCTCTGAAGGAAAATGATTTTTGTGGCCCTTGCGGAATTTAATGTTTTTTCTCCTGTTTCAAAGTCCTTGACCGCAAGTCGCAACATTTGCAAACCGAAAGCATTGTTTTCGGCTTTAATCGGACACACGACTTTAATCTCGTCCGGACGACATCATTTTCAACCGGCCGGAGGTGTTTTATTTCGTCCCTTTTACGAGTTTTGTTCTCATCTGGGCGAGTTTATTCTCTTCCTGACGAGTTTATTCTCGTCCGGACAACTTTATTCTCGTCCGGACTACTTTAATCTCGTCCGGACGAGTTTATTCACGTTCGGACGACTTTATTCTCGTCCGGACAAGTTTATTCTCGTCCGGATGAGTTTATTCTCGAATCACACCTGGCCGATCCCACCGCATCTCAAAATTTTTTGGTTTTCCTTTTTCTCACATTTTGTAGGCTGGGTTAGGTTATATGTTATAGGGGCTTTACTAGAGGGGTAAATAACAGTTAAAAACGTCAAAGGAGTCCGAAATTGGCGAAGAACAACCCTACATTCGAAAAACCTGATCCCCGAAAACCTCGGGGGAAGAATCCTTGGAACTGACCTATAGCTCCTTCCCGCGATGGATGCTGTGAAAGCAGGTCTTTGGAACTGTTACCCTGATTATAGTGTTCTGTTGCCTTCACAAATTTCAATTTTAGTAGGTTTGAGACTCCTTGAAATGGAAGGCGTGGCGTGCCCCGTTTCTGGGGCGTCACTCGTCAGCTCGAAACCAAATCCATTTTGCGATCCAATCGCAAAAGAAAAGTGCGCTCTTTTTGTGATGACATTCGACCTCGCACAAGTTCATCTTGCATGCTGCCAAGCGACAGTTGTCCATCATCCGGACGAAAACTCATCCGGATGAGAATAATCTCGTCCAGACGAAAATACGTTCGTCGGGTTCGTCCGGACGAGAATAAACTCATCTGGACGAGAATAAACTCATCCGGACGAGAATAAACTCATCCGAACGAGAATAAAGTCGTCCGGACGAGAAGAGTCGTTCGGACAAGAATAAACTTATCCGGACGAGAATAAACTCCTCCGGACGAGAATAAACTTATCCGGACGAGAATATCGTTCAGACGAGAATAAACTCGTCCGGACGAGAATATAAGCCCATCCGGACAATTATAAACTCATCCGAACAAGAATAAAGTCGTAACGAGAAGAGTCGTTCGGACGAGAATAAACTTGTCCGGCCGAGAATAAAGTCGTCCGGACGAAAATAAACTCGTTCGAACGAGAATAAACTCGTCCGGCCGAGAACAAACAAATCCGCTGAGAAAAAATCGAAAACGCTTCCGTCCAAAAGTTTCAGTCGCAAAATTTCCCAATTTATGGTCACATTTTCCTGTCACAAATGACTCAGTTCTGATGTTTTCTTTGACCTCAATCAAAAGTTGTCACATTCATTTTCATTTTTTCCAATTGCACGCATTTCAATGATGTGACTTTTCAAACGTTGCCATTTCCTGTTGCTGACATTTCTTCTTGTTGGATTTTCCGATGTCGCACATTCCGCTTGGCGACATTTCGTGTTGTTGACTTTTCTGCCTGCGGGCTTTTGCAATTGCTGCAAATTCCTCTTTCCGACAAGCCCACTTGTTGACATTTCGCATCAACGGAATTTCCCATGTTGCAATTGGCGACTGTTGCAATTTCCTCTTGCTGCCATTTCCAGCCGTTGACTTTTCCGATGCTTGCCATCTTCGATTTTTTGTTTGGTTTTCCACTTGTTGACATTTCTTTTGTTGACATTTCTGCGTCCCCGCTGTTTGTTCTCAATTCTCACTCTTGTCTCGCGGCACAAGGAGGGCAGTGTTGCCAGATCGCGGGTTTTCCCGCGAAATTCCGCTGGTTTTTGAGCTTCCCCGCGGGAAAATTTTGGGTTTCGCGGGTTGCGGTTTTTCTCGCGGGTTCGGCTCCGCAGTTCGCGGTTTTTCCGCTTGTTTTTCCGGCAGATTTTTTTGCTCTTGGTATCCAATTTTTGCCAGTTTTTGGTGGATTTTTCGATTTTTTCTTGTTTTGGAACATATTATTTTGCGAGAAAAAAATTCGATTCATTCATTCACCGTCTGAGTTGATTTGGATTCATGATAAATTCTTTTCATTCATTCATGATTCACAAGTCGCATTTGGCCAACGGCAATTTCCGCTGGTCTTTGAGCTTCCCCGCGGGAAAATTTTGGGTTTCGCGGGTTGCGGCATGGGCATTTTCGCTGGTTCGGCTCCGCAGTTCGCGGTTTTCCGGTAGTTTTTTCCGGCAGAAATTTTTTGTTTTTGATTTCTGGTCTTTGGTGGAGTTTTTCCATGTTCGCGAATCGCATTTCACAAATCGCATTTTGTGACGGCAGAAAAAAAGCAGCATTGACCGCCAAAAATTGCATGTGCTTTGCTGGTGAAATTCGACATGACTCTCGCTGATTTTTTCATGCAATAAACACCAACTGCAAGATGTGGGTGTTTAACAACTGTGCGCCTTTCCTCGGCATCGGTCTTTTTTTCACTTTTAAAAATGACTCTGGAGTTTTGGACTTTTTGTCCTGCGAACTCGACGGCGGGGGGACTCCGTCCCCGGTTAAAAATTAAAAAAAAAAGATGTTGGATGCATGGATTTCCAAGACAAGACAAGACGTAAGGTATGATGCCTTCTTTTCGGCAAAAACCCACAACCTAAAATTTACTCTCTCGACTAAAAAGACAAAACAATTGAAAAAAAAAAAACATCTTTCACTCACTCACAAAACCCCAGCGCAACACAAAATTACATACCTACATTGAAATACCTAACCACTATCTAGCCCAACTCGAACTTGAACCACACAGCAAAACATCAAAAATGCAAACGAGTCTGCTCCTTCACAAACATGTTCAAAGCTCCTCTTGACCTGGAATCTAAGATAAGTTAAAGTTAGGCCTACCTACCTACCTAAAGACAAAAATGAATGAAAACGAAACAGAAAAACTTAGCTTTGAATTTTGGCTAAATCCTTCATCATTTGCTCAGCGTCAGATCAACCATCTCCCGGGCTAGGCACCATCACCACATCTCCCCCGTCATCCACTCAGTGCCACCTCCCGAGCTCGTCAGACATCCCTCACCACAGTTGTTCATCTAGGTAACTGTTCACCTTCACATTCGTCAATAATCTACACCTCCTTCGTCCTTCATTCCGTGTCCTCTCCTGAGTTCGTCAGACATCCCTTACCTTAATTCATCCAACTGCTCACCTTGACATTCGTTAATAATCTAAAACAGGAGAAAAAAAAACCAAAGAACGAGAAAATGTTGTCTGGGCAGAGGTGGAAAACTTTTTTTGCGGTATGGGCATCAATGTGTTGGAGAAATCTTTTTAATTTTGAAAACTTTTTGGCAATTTTTGTGGTTTTTTTTTTGAATTTGAGGAAATTTGTTTCATTCTGGGACCAAAATGACATCCAGAGGTTCATTTGCCCACTGTGTTCGGTATCGGTTCTGTTGTCACAGCACAGACTCACGAACCTTTCATTTCAGAAATTGGGTGGAATGTGAGATTTCCTGCAATTGTGCGTGTTTTCGAAGCCCGCGGTTTTTTTGGCTATTTTCTGAAATTTCTTGCGGTTTTTCCGCGGGTTTTTCACAAAAATCTTGCGGGTTTTTGAAAAATCATCTGGCAACACTGAAGGAGGGGCATGGCTCGTCATTGAGGAGCATGATGGAGGGAGGAGCATGTCTCATCATTGTGGCCGCATCACACGTTGAAGGGAAACCTTTTTTCTTGTTTCGATGATAAATGAATCAGTGTAACATCAGCTTAAATATTGCGACCCGTTTGGCCCGTAATGACCCGTTTTTTAGTTTTGCCCGAAAAAATGTGCGTCTGCAACGCCGCATTGCATTTTCAATCTGTCGTTCTTTCGAAAAGTGACAAACGATGCAATGTGTGGCCGCCTTTGTCCCATCTTGGCCTGTTGACCCGTCAGGATTTTGATGTGTCCCGTCAAGAAAAATGCCGCCACATCGCACTTTCGATCTCTGGTTCTTTTAAAAAGTGACACAAATGATACAATGTATGGCCGCATTTGACCCGTCATGACCCGTCCGGTCTTGACCCGTGGAGATTTTGATGTGACCCGTCAAGAAAAGTGACGCCACAATTGCACTTTTGATCCGGAGTTCTTTTAAAAATTGTTTCAAACAAGTTGTTTTAAACACGTCGTGGTTGTTTAAAACATGTTTAAAACAGATTGTTTTAAACAGAATGTTTTAAACGAACAACCATGATTGCAGGGAATTTTTCCTCTTTTCATGTACCTAGGCACTAGGCAGGCGAGGCAAAGGCTTTGCTACGCCACAACGATCCACCAGTCCACCACAAGCACGATCGATCCATAACAATCCACCTGGTGACCTGTTGGCGGATGCCCTTTATAGGGGGTAGGTAGGGAGGTTACATTATGCAATGTGGCAAAAGCATGAAGTCAAGCTGGGACTGCTGCAGTCAAAATCACACCAAGGCTAAAGAAACTAGGAGTTTATGTGGGACTCCTTGGTGTGGTTTTGACTGCAGCAGTCCCAGCTTGACTTCATGCTTCAGCCACACTTTTTTCTTCTTTGTTTCAATGAGAATGAATAAAAATTGTCAGAACAAATTTTACCTCGAATTTGAATCATTGAATTGTCAGAGAAAAAAAACCACTTTATGCCCACTTACCACATTATGCCAACCACTGCCCCACTTTATGCAATGATTCACATAAGGCTGTCGACACTTGCCTTTAATCTGTTGCATGGGCGGAGGCAGGTTGTTGGCTTTCGCCTGCCTTCACTTAATACCAATATTAATAGATTTTCGTTGAACAAAAATTTGGCTTGTCCAGTCATTAAAAAACACAGTATGGAAAATGTGCATTGGCATATAGATGTTTCAAATATTGGAACAGTCTCCCATTGAATCTGAAAAATCAAGTTTCTACCATGGCCCTAAAAAGGCATCTTATTGCCACATTTACAATGTATTTTAATGTTGATGAGGTAGGTACCTACGAAATTTTATTTTTGGGAACTGCTGGTGTAGGCCAGCTGATCAATGAAGTCCCACACACCACCCAGATGAGTACAAGATGATATTGAAGGGGTGAGGGGAACAGGGGCACACTGAAGTGCAGATCTCTTTCTTGATCTCAGAACATATGCAGTTGAAATTGCATGATTTCACCTGAAACTGATTGCAATGTGGATATGTGTCCTTGCTCTTGTTCTTCCACCCCTTGGTACAATAATTTCAAAATTCACAAGCTGGCATTGGACTTTTGGCCAAATGCCAGCTTGCAGACTTGGAAAAAAATGAAAGGAAAAGAGAGAGAAAAAACAAAAGAAAGTTGAATTTTTTTCTCTCTCTTTAATCGACCATTTAGGCCTAGCTGAGCATTGTTCCTTTGACCCACTACCACCCCTATCACTTTTATTGACACCATTCACCAGATAGGTAGGTAATTTTGGCACCAATCTAGCCTTTGGCTACAGTGTCTTAGCCAGGAATTGAGCAAGGCGGGGCGGTAAAAGTATAAAGGGCAATTAAGTGAGGCTGCCGAAGGCAGCCCCGGGGTTCCAAGGGGCAGAGCCCCTGGCAGGGGGTCCGGGGGGACAGAGTCCCCCCGGAGGTGGAAGATTTTTGAAAATTGAACGATTTTAGCAGCTCAGAAATGTCACTTTGGCACAAAAAAAGATGAAAAAGATTGCTATGCATGTAAACCACATGAACAGGGCTGGTTTCCTACAAAGTAAAAATACCTCCTTTACTATCTATCATCACCAGATCAATCAAATTTGGCATTTTTCCATTTCAACTAATGACATAGGTAGGCCCAGGTAAAGTTCTGGCCAATCCACAATGACTAACATGCATCTGAATCTGGTTCTGGTTTTTATGTCCAACTTAGTAAACATAAATAGAGCTGCAAAAGTTTGCATCCTCTTCACAACATGGAAACAGCAATCAGAAAAGTGGGCACCTGCTCTGTTAACAGCACATCGCCAAGGTCTACTAGGTCCTCACTTTCCATCAGTCCAGTCCATGGCTTTTTTTATCACAACCATTCCAAAACTGAGCTTTAGAACAGAATAACAAAAACTGCTCCAGCTGTTCTCTTTTTATATCCTGGGAGATGGTGCTGACCTTGGTTGTGGGAGGGACTTCCAAACAGGATTTGGATTCTGTGTGCAAGCTCCACCCCTTAAAAATTTCAATTCAAAGCCCAAGGTCAATAGTCTCACACATACCTACCCATATAAAAGAACTGCCTGAGCTGATCATGTCAGTTTCTACCAAGATTTGGGGCAGTGAGGATCTGCTCTGGCCTCCCAGGGCAGAAGGGCGACATTTTGGGGCAAAGGGGCTGGGCGCCAGGCAGCAGGGCATTGCATGCTCAAGGCAGGGCGCTGCGCCCCTTGCGCCCTTCGTAGCTAAGACACTGGGCTAACCAGCCATTTTTTCTGATTGTGTCGGTAGCTTTTCTGGTGTCACTAATCATTGTGTTCTTTTTTCTTCCTCCTTTTTTTTGGTTTGCTTGACGGTGTTGCTGTGTGCCAACCTTCCTGTTTAGGTGAATTGATTTACATTGTGGTTTTAAATATTAAAAAAAGGCTTGCCCCTTAACCTTCTGGCTGGCGGTGGGGTAGAAACACATGACACCATATTTTGCACCAAGTTTTTACCTCTAAACTGTGCACCGATTGTTAGTTTTGCAAATGGATATTCATTGTTGATGCCTACGCATCATTTTGGCACCAAAAGCATGCACAAGCCCTGATTAGACCTGCTTCCACACTGCTATATGTTATCCACTGGCTTCATTTTGAATTTGTGGGCCTTTAGCATGTATGGCAAAGCAGGTGCAAATATCGAAACTTCGAAAATCACATCCAGTGAGTTCGAAGACAAAGCAATGGGCCCCCCAATGGTGTTGAAAACGTCGACAAAAGCTCAACCCCTTTCTATATATGGCTTGATAAGAGAAAAATAAAATGAAATGGGAGAAAAATGCACACAAAGATTTTGGTTTCTTTCTCTATCGGCAGGGTTGTTCGTTTAAAACATTCTGTTTAAAACAATCTGTTTTAAACATGTTTTAAACAACCACGACTTGTTTAAAACAGTTTGTTTAAAACAAAATTGTGTTTTAAATGTGTTTTAAAGATGTTTAAAACAACCGCAACTTGTTTGAAATGCTTTGTTTAAAACAATCTGCAAAAACAAAAAAATGCTTTTTGCTTTTTTTACTCAATTTTCAATGTTTTTCTATTTTAAAATCATTATTGTTGCCTTTTTCAAGAATCATTGTCACTAAAGTGTTGCAAAATTAGCCTTGGCAGCTTTTGGAACACGTTTAAAACTGTTTAAAACACGTTTAAAACATGTTTTAAACAACGGGAAAAAACAGATGAAAAAAAACGTTTAAAACAAAAAAAACATGTTTTAAACGTTTAAAACGTTTTTTGTTTTTTAAGAAAAAACACGTTTTTTTCCAACCCTGTCTATCGGCAGGATAAAACGGTGCGTTTTATCCTGGGAGTATTCAGTTTCCTCAACCTTTGTGAGATATGTCAACACTATTATCAATGACTTTCTCCAACAAATCAACAATGATTATGCATATTTTATCGCTGATTTTGGTCTTCCAGCATGAATAAGTGCAAAAACATTTCTGTAGGTATTTTTACTCAATATGACTTCAGTGTGTGACTAATCTTGTCAAGAGTAGCTTTAGGGCACAAAAGTGTAGCCAAATACGTACACATATATACTTTCCGGTGAAACTGTTCATTTTGGCGCTTTTCGGATAACACAAAGTAGGACAATAATTGGTGTCATCCGAAAAGTAGACCTTAAAACTAGCTTAAAATCTAGCAGGCCTTAAAAGGGACATTTAAAATCTGAAGATCAAAAAAAGTCAGGAGTCGTGTGAAGTCCCAAAATTGAGTTTTTGGAAAGCGTCATGTGTACATGACACCAATTTTTACCCCTTTTTACGTCATTCTTGATGCCTTACAGCTGGAATTGACATCTGGACTCTTCATGATTGCGAAGAGAGGTTTCAGCGACTCGTAATTCGTAAAAGGCAAGAATTTTTTTTTTTTAATTTTTTTTTTTTTTTTGGGCTCAAATTTTATTTAGCAACAGCCCATATTTTTTCATTTCATTCAATGAATGCCAGTAGGAAAAAATTTTAATCACACATGGAGAAAAAAAAAATTAGGTACAAAACATGTTGGTATCATCCAGCATCCTCATATTTCCCAGCAATGACCAAACATACATGCACAGATTTCCGAGGAAGAAAAGAAGACCACCCACCTTGTAATGAATGGCAAACCAACCGCCAGTGTATGGCAAAGAAAAGGTGTCATGTGAATATGTCTCCGCCAGGTTAAGGGTTAAAGGTCGGGTACCCGTCGGTCGGTACGTAGCAGGGGATGCAGGCCTCTGTTCTCAACATGATCAAGAATAAGTGGAAATCCAGATCAAAAGTTGTTCTCAAGGAAGGCTAGGTACCGACATCATTGTGCATTAGATTCCCAAAACATTCAGAATGGTGGGAAGGGGTAGTGGTTTGAACTGTGGGATTCAGGGAGGGATACTTTTTAAAGCCACCTTGCATTGATTCAGTACGCAGGTGCCTTGTCTTGGTGGTCCCTGAAAACCGGACAGCCGGACAGGACCTCCGGACTGGCCCAGACGGGTTAGGTTAGGTTAGATTAGGTTAGGATAGTCTATCTATTCTAACCTAATCTAACCTAACCTAACCCGTCCGGGTCGGTCCGGCGTTCCGGCGGTCCTGTCCGGTTTTCAGGGACCACCCCTTGTCTTCACCATACCTTCATTGCTACTTATCTGTTACTTTTTATTGCCTACTTCTAGCCTGACTTTATCAATGTTTATTCAGTTCCTTGTCTTAGGAACAGAATCACCATGCCTTCATTGCTGTCTAAATATGTTAAGGAGCCTACCAATAAATTTGTTTTGGCCAGTGAATACAAATGGGCCCGTAATGCTGCATCTCTTGCAGCTGCTGCATTTGCCATACGGTTAGCTTATCCAGCCATTCAGAAACTACTAGTCCAAAGCAAATCATCTGATCATGAAGTTACTGAAGCAG
Source organism: Sinentomon sp. SZTP_YWyxl (assembly GCA_030068105.1). Lineage (NCBI taxonomy): Eukaryota > Metazoa > Arthropoda > Protura > Sinentomata > Sinentomidae > Sinentomon > Sinentomon sp. SZTP_YWyxl. The sequence continues at coordinate 10,542 of JASGXE010009457.1, forward strand.
TGTCAACAGACTTTGGCAAGAATGTGACACCAGATAGACACATTACATCTCAAAATGCAAGTGATAAGTGTCAGAACAGTGCTACAATAAAAATCAGTCTCGGTGTGTCGTCCTCTCATTCTTCAAAGAGTGCCAAGGGGGCAAGGATCAGATCTGGAACAACTCGGAGCATAGCAGGTGTAAATCTCAGGTTCCTCATCCAACTTTACCATTTGGTTGAGATCATGATACCACATGTGCTGTGTAATCAAAGTGTCCTGCTTCTCTGCCACACCCTGGCTTTATTGGCAAGGACTATCTTGACAATATATCTTGCTTCCTTAGAAGGGAAAATTGTGAAGTACATGGTGCGACGTGATAGTGTCAATTTTCTTCTGCTTCTTGCCAAAAAGATTGGAATTGCAATTCCGGCCACTTTCATCAACTCTATGCTGAGGTATCTGGAGAAAAAGGTCGCGCTTTCTCTACGGACTCAGCTTGTCAACCATGCATATCATCTTTATTTCAAGGATCAGACTTACTACAGGATTTCCAATCTCGACAGCAGAATAGAAAATGTCGACAACTGCTTGACTGAAGATGTGTCTGCATTTGCTACATCCCTTGCTCATCTTTATTCACACATCACGAAACCACTGATGGACATGGCATTTTTGTTTTTCGCAATAAGAAATTTGACAGTGAATGCTGGGGGCAACATATTTACAGGTTAGTTCGTCATATCTTCATGTTGCTATCAATCTGAAGTTTTTGCAATGTTGCTGATTGTGTCCAGGTCGACAATAATTAATGTAAATCAACTTTGTCCTGCCAAAAAAAAATTCAGGCGAGGAACAAAGTATACTGTGCTTGAAATGTTTATGACTGAACAAAATGACTGGTGCTGCAAGAAACAAAAGCTATGGACGTGGAAAAAGTGAATTTGCAAGGGCGGGCTTTCTTTTTTTTCTTGTCATCGGAGTCCCCATCCCGGCTTTTCTATTTTAAATAACTGAAAAATATATCATAGGGATGTGGAGTAGGATCAAATAGGTGTCTTTTCCCATGCTATAGCACATCAGAGCATGGTAGTTTAACTTCAGGGAAAAACTGCAAAGAGAAGCAGTGAAATGGGGGCAACAAAAACCCGAAAGGTGTCTCTAATAAAAACTGAAAACTTGCAATCTGTCAAGCGAATCCCGCCTGGAACATTTAAACTAAGCAGTCTAATTTTGTGCCTACCAGCTCAATAATTTCGGTGTACATAGGAGACATTCTAAAGGCCCGGCCAATGCAGGGCCATTCAATTTTAACAGAGTTTGATGCAGTTTCATGCATGGTACGAATATCATGATGTTTTTGGCGCATGTTGCTATTGATTCTAAATGGCGCTTGATCAAAAATGAACTCCTACTCGTATACACCTACCAAGTAATTTGGCAAAGAGCGCAAAAATAAAAATGAGGCAGGGACAAAAACGTTTTCTTGACGTGAAAATTTTAATTGGTCCCAAGATTGAAAGAAGAAAAAAGTGCATTTGCAAGAGACTTCGTTTCAGTTTGATTGATGCCATGCGGTGAACAATGCCGCTAGCCTCATTTGCTGGGAAATGCAATGCAGCTCATTCATATGGAATACAGTAGGCCTATAAAAAAAGATAGGTACCCACCTTAAGACTGCAGATACCTAGGATATCACAAGTTCAAATACAAGGCCGCAATAAATCAAACAAGATGCTTCACAATGAACCAGTTCTGTTTTCATTGAATTGATACTTGATGTGGGTATCCTAATTTTTTACTGCATTCTGTACCAGACGCAGTATTTTCTGCAGACGATCCATTTTTAATCCCATTCTACCTGTTATGCACATGTTGATTTCTGATCTTCGGACATGTTTCAGCATGCCTGGAGTTGTCTGTCTCACGCCGTGGTAAAAGAAAAAAATATCATTTTCTTTGCTCTTATTAAAAATAGATTTCTTTGCTTAAATTGCGCACCCATTGTGCACTTCCAAAATCATCTTTAAAACATTCTGACAAGGAAGAGACAAGTAATTATTGGACTGCAGATCAAGCAACCAAAGGCATGGACTGGTACCTAAAGCATTTGATCAATTGTATGTCACAGGGCTTAGATATCAAAAATCTCATTTCTGGTATCGTGGTGTTTTGTTATTTGTTTGTTGAAGATTGAAGATGAATTGACAGTCGAAGATGAATTGACTGCGGAGTCAGTTATACATGGTTTTCGGCACCTGTACAGGGGGCACCAGGCAGATTGTCTGGAAAACTTGTGACAAGAATGAGATTTGTCGTTAAAAATTAAGAGACAGAGAAATCGATTCACCTTTCTCTTCACGCCTTGCTTCCTGGCCTAATTATTCTCCACTGCTTGCTTAGAATGTCCCTGGTCAAAAATTTTTTCAATTAGGTAAGCCATCATACACATTTCTGCCATCAAAACAATGAGAGTTAGAATGATTTCTTGTTGAACCCCGTCATGTGGGAGTGGCACAAAACCGCTTCCCTTCTTGCCTTGTCTTGCTTCTTGTTTTGTCAAAACTCCCTCCCTTTCCTTCTTGTCCAAGCTGCTCGGCTTGAAGAAGAATGGAATATTATCTCAATTAAAAAGAATGGAATATTATCTCTATCCATGATAAGTCATGTGGTACGCAATCAATCTTGGCACTTACTTGAAGTGTTGGAAATCAGGACGATGCCCTCAAAACTAAAGGCATCTGCAAGGCATTACCCCCAGCTTTGTTTCGTGCTAGCCATGTGTTCTGTGCTCATTAATGCTACAAGTGTGTCAGTAGAGGAAGAAATAACACAAAACAAACTATTGGCAATAATGGTGCTATAACAACAATGTCTACATTTGGTGATTACTCCGCAATATTGCACATCCCAGCACTGGCATAGCAACATTGGCAATAATTTACAATGAGTTTGCACCCGTGATATCTGACAAAATTATTGCCAATGCAGTATTTATTGCCTTGATATCGTTAAAGATTGGAAACCAGTATCCCTAGCTCTGCAAAATTGCAAAATCCAATAATGCGTCAGGACTGAGACAATTTGTGCCAAGACTGAGGTTTACTTTGGTCCCCGACGATAATCGAGGTCACAGATTTTGGCAATAATGCCAACCCATTTTTGAATGAGTAATCCAGAAAGAATTCCTGCGGTTCCAAATATCTGCTTACATGTAGAGTGGGGCAACTTTGCAGAACTGATTTGCAGTTTCTTTTTGTTGTTCTGACCTAACCTGTCTACCCTCACTGGCAGTTGCATTTTGTAAAATGCAACTGCCAGTGAGGGTGGCAGTTGCCTACTGCTTGCTGTCCATCTGGAAATCAAATCCGTGAGCTTGGTCTACTCCACATGTAGACAGGCTTTAGGAACTTGAGAGGGTTTTGATGGGATTATGAATAGGTTTCACACCGGGGCAGTGGCTTTTTGTAGTCTTGGCCATTTTTCCACTTTTGTATTTGGATTTCATGGGTAAATATACAGGCACTTCAGTGGTAAAATGTACCTATATTTGAAAAAAAAAGATATATAAAAAAAAATAAAACTCGTTCGGAATTTGAAATCTTGATGGAGAATGCTAGACTTTCTGGAAAAATTGACATTTTCTGAGTCACATTTTTCTGTTGCTAATCGTTCGTTTGCCTTTCCTTTCAAATGTGTTGCAAATTTTTGCTTGTTATTATTTTAGAAGCCATTTGCGCAGTTTTTCATTCAGTGTTGTGTATGCATCGTTTTTAGCCTAAAACTTCACAAACTTTTGCGGGCGCCTCCTTATTGTGGCAGATACACACCACAACATCAATATTGTCCTCCTCTTTATTTTCAGGTCCAGCTATTGCTTTTAGTGTGGTTTTTTTGACTGCTGGAATCCTGAGGTTGGTTTCACCAAAATTTGGGCATCTGGTATCGGAAGAGGCCAGGAGAAATGGATTTTTGCGACATGTCCATTCCATTATCATCATGAATGCAGAAGAGATTGCGTTTTATGGAGGACATGAGGTTTGTGACAAATGTCTTTTTTCTCTGGCTATCATTGCACACACAGGATGCCCTGCTGGGCCGACATTCTTTATGTCCAGGAAGGAGCATTTAGCACTCTTTTATTTCTTCCTGTCCTTATCCTAGTTTTAATACTTCCATCTGGACAGCTTTTTATTTTGCATTTGTTCTAATAATTAGGGATCAGCAATAATTGCATCTCTTTTACCCAGTCCCTGCCTAGTCTCACTGACATTTCCATGTCTTCAGTCATGAGAACTTCGCTTCTTATGCGACTCATGTGATCTGTGCATCAGCCTTTATGGGATGGTCACATCCAAAATCCAAAATTAATGTTACCATGGGCAGGGTCTCGGGGAAGGGGTGAGGCGGAGACTGGCCAAACTTCGAGGGAGGGGGACCTCACCGTGGCTTAGTGGAGTTACCCCCACTCCCCATGGCCATCCCTGCATTTGCTCCACTGCTCGACTTTCCAGCTTGATCTCACAGCTGGCGAGGAAGGAACGGTCAGTTAGAAAATGAAAAAAAAAATGTTTCACAAATGTGTTGGGAATTGTCCAACAGGATAGTCTGGCTTTTTTCAACATAGTTTGGTTGAGTTTGAACTTGATTTGAACTAGGTACTAATTGTTTCAACAACCAGAGCACCTTTCATTGCACTCTGGAAATGTCTGCTGGAATAGTTTCCCAGGGGATCTTCATGATCCAAATGCAGGGAAGTCCTTCTTGAACGGTATTCCTCTCAATCTTTATCAGTGACAACACAGCACGCATAACTTTTATTAAACTCCCCTAATCTAACGGTGAGCCCTACCCCTGCATTAAAAATGTGAAATCGCCTTTTCCGACGACGAAGAGGTTTCTTGAGTATTCCAAACTTACAGGGGCAAGAAAATCCAAATATTTCTTGAATGATAGCACTGTGGTAAACAGATCTCCATGACCAAACAGCAGATCTGCCCACATTTAGCCTGTGCGCCAGATGTGTTTCTGCTAAAGAGAAATAGAGTGTGTGTTATTATGCATGGTGTCAATGTAATTGTGCAAAATTTTTATTCTGCTTTTTACAGACAGAAGAGATCCGATTAAAGAAAGCCTTCAATTCACTGATGCAGCAGACTGACTTGATTGCAAGAAAGCGCTTGAAGTATGTCATGTTTGAACAATTTCTCATGAAGTACGTCTGGGGTACTACTGGTCATTTTATAACTGCCTTGCCATTGCTGTTTGGAGAAGAACCGAAATACCAAGGTTTGGACTTGTCGTCGCATGAATCCATTTTTAAATTGTGGAGTATCCAATTTTCAGCCTCATTCATTCTTCTTCAACCTGGCCACGCCACCTACTATGAACTCGTATTTCGCTGGCAACGTAGTTACACTGTTCTTGAAATAAAAGTGTCCAAAACAGAGAT
>JASGXE010009458.1:0-15064 GCA_030068105.1 Sinentomon sp. SZTP_YWyxl
GTCACCCCAGGGCTAGGGGTCCCCAAAAAGGGGAATGAGGGGAATGACCCTAGATAAGGGTGACGGAGTCAGAAATCGGCGGGGAACAACCCTTAAATCGAAAGATTGACCCCGAAAACCCCGGGGGAACAACCCTTGGAATCGACCTAGCTCATTCCCCCTAGGAGCTAGGGGTCCCCAAAAAGGGGAATGAGGGGAATGACCCTAGTTAAGGGTGAAGGAGTCAGAAATCGGCGGGGAACAACCCTTAAATCGAAAGATTGACCCCGAAAACCCCGGGGGAACAACCCTTGGAATCGACCTAGCTCATTCCCCCTAGGAGCTAGGGGTCCCCAAAAGGGGAATGAGGGGAATGACCCTAGTTAAGGGTGAAGGAGTCAGAAATCGGCGGGGAACAACCCTTAAATCGAAAGATTGACCCCGAAAACCCCGGGGGAACAACCCTTGGAATCGACCTAGCTCATTCCCCCTAGTAGCTAGGGGTCCCCAAAAAGGGGAATGAGGGGAATGACCCTAGATAAGGGTGAAGGAGTCAGAAATCGGCGGGGAACAACCCTTAAATCGAAAGATTGACCCCGAAAACCCCGGGGGAACAACCCTTGGAATCGACCTAGCTCATTCCTCATAGGAGCTAGGGGTCCCCAAAAAGGGGAATGAGGGGAATGATCCTAGTTAAGGGTGAAGGAGTCAGAAATCGGCGGGGAACAACCCTTAAATCGAAAGATTGACCCCGAAAACCCCGGGGGAACAACCCTTGGAATCGACCTAGCTCATTCCCCCTAGGAGCTAGGGGTCCCCAAAAAGGGGAATGAGGGGAATGACCCTAGTTAAGGGTGAAGGAGTCAGAAATCGGCGGGGAACAACCCTTAAATCGAAAGATTGACCCCGAAAACCCCGGGGGAACAACCCTTGGAATCGACCTAGCTCATTCCCCCTAGTAGCTAGGGGTCCCCAAAAAGGGGAATGAGGGGAATGACCCTAGATAAGGGTGAAGGAGTCAGAAATCGGCGGGGAACAACCCTTAAATCGAAAGATTGACCCCGAAAACCCCGGGGGAACAACCCTTGGAATCGACCTAGCTCATTCCCCCTAGGAGCTAGTGGTCCCCAAAAAGGGGAATGACCCTAGATAAGGGTGAAGGAGTGGGAAATCGGCGGGGACCAACATGGAACATGTCTTTGGCATATACGGGGGAAAAACTCCCCACAATCCTCCCAGGGCTCCACCCTTTGGATCCCCGTCGATTGACTCCCGCCTCTGCATCCCCACGCCCGCGTCCTATTCATGATTCATGAAGATGCAAAAGAAAACTTTTTTTCCGTCATGGGACACCGGGGCGAAGGTGGGTTGGGAAAGTAATTGCAAACAACAATCGGGGCCCGGGGCGCTTGTTTCGGCAAATATTTTTTCAAGGATTTACATTTCGGAGGCGCTCGTTTCAGGCGAACACATTTCGGTGTCCAAACTTTCGGCGAACGCTTGTCTTGGCAAATGACGTTTCGGGGAGTGATATTCGCTGCTCGAAGAATTTTCTGAATTTTCATTGCTTGACGCTTTTTCTTGGAACAAAAAGTTCAATGTCATTCTGGTTATTTTCAAATTGCTGGCTATTTTCAGAATGATTTCTTTCACAGATGCTTTAGTTTTTTTTCTGGGTGTAGGCAACGTTCTTAAACGTTGGGTGGCTTTTTTTTTGGGCAGGTTCACCGGAAGGCAATTTGATTGTGGTTGTCTGCCCAACCGATTACTTGCGTGCGGCCCTGGAAAATTTTGCCCCATCAAAAACGTATCTATTGTCTGTGTTTTTTTTTTCTGGGAGAATTATTTTCCAAATGAATAAATGAACAGAATCTTTCCATTCATTGGGACCGGACAGTTGGCCGCCGATGGACATCTGGCCGCCGAGAACATTTGGCCGCCGTGGACATCTTGTCCGGGACATCTGCCGAAGGAAACTGCCGCCGCAATTCTGGCTGACAGACAATGACCGCATGGACACCTTGCCACCTTCATCTGGCTGACGGACAACTCGACACCGTGGACATCATTTGGAGCGAGGCACAAAAACAAAATGCACTCCACCCTTTGCTGACCACATAAGATCTGAACAGGGATCTGTTTGCAGGAATTTTTCCAAAAAGTGCCCCAAAACAAACTAGAAGTTGGAAAAATTGCAAGAATAAGGAAACATTCAGAGATGATTGAGCGATTTTCCACCGTAAAGTGCTTTATGCGATGATCTTAGAAATCGGTGCAGAAGGTGTCGCTTAAATATCAATCCACTGATGCTATCCGGACGACTTGCCAACCATTGAAAATATACTGCAATCCTCATTAATAATTTTGCCAAAATTGCGGTCATATCTTGAATGGACTTCTTTTTGCAGGGCAAATTGATCAAGTTTTTCTCTGCAGCCGAAATGACTGCCAAATTTGCCACTTGCTGGCTTGTAAAAATGAGGGGGATTAGACCCCAAAAAAGGAGCCTCGTAAAAAGCTGTATTCCAAGATTTCGGGACATTGTTCGAGATGAGAAAAATGACAGAGAGTTCAGATGTATTCTTGGGTTTTGATGGGTCGCACTGGCTTGCGTTTCTTACCGTTCTTAGCTGCCAAATAGGTCGCGACGACAAAAAGCCCGTGAACATTTGGCCGCCGCGGCGGCCAAATGTTCGCTTGTGCCGACCAAACGCCCGGGGCAGGGGATTCACGGCGGCCAGTTGTCCGTCGGCCAGATGTCCGGCCGGCGGCGGCCAGATCGGCCTGTTGCCCGTCGGCCAGATGTCTGTCGGCCAAGATTTCCGGGAACCCATTCATTTTGAGACGGATATTTTCTTCACACAGAAAAATCCACCCATGATCCGTAGATGAACATGAATGATGCAACCACATCCAGATGGCGAACTTCTTTTGGCGAAATCATAGCGGAGTAGAAGTCTAATAGTGTGCGCGCAAAGGCTCTTTTCAATGGACGGAGAGTGGACTGCGGATTTCTGCTGCAACTGCGGCGCCACCGTCGAAAGAGGGACGAGAAAGACGCAGATGTGATCAACGCGCAGTCAGTCGCAGTGCGTGTTTACCAAAAAGGGAATCCCAAACTTTGCGAAATATTCCGGGAACGTACCCTGAATTACGTAGGGGGTATCCCAAATGACCTCTGGAACAAAAGATCACCCAGGGCCGTCCTTTTCTGAACTGTAGCCCTCGAATCGTGGGAGACCCCGAAAAATAGGCAATGGCACTAAAAGAAGAACAAACATTTGGAAAATCGGCCAGAAACGACCCTGAAAAGATCGGAAAACTCCGGAGACCCCCGGGTACAACCTTAAACGGCAACTCATGGCTGTCCGGTTCGGAGCTAAGGCCCCAATTGGTGAGCGAGACCCCCCGAAAAACAGGAAATGACCCCGAAAGTCGGTGAAACGATTGGAAATCGGCCGGGAACAACCCTGAATAATAAATCAGTAGCCACCCGAAAACAACTCTGAACGGTCAGTCAGGGTTGTCCGGTTCGAAGCTATGATATCCCCATTGGTGGGCGCGCGGCCCCCCGAAAAACACGGAATGACCCAGAAACGACTCTGAATGATTTCATCGGCAGCACCCGAAAACCTCCGGGTATACAACCCTGAATAGTCACTCAGGGTTGTCTGGTTCGGATCTATAATGGCCTCCCTGTTGGTAGGCGAGACTGCCGAAAAAGGGAAACGCCCTGAAAGTCGGTGGAACACGTGGAAATCGTCGGGGAACAGCCACCACCCTGAATTTGATCCGGGATGCCCGAAAACCCCTCCGAGAACAACCATAAACGGTCACCCTGCGCTCATCATAGATGCTGTGCCCCGGGTGGGGACTACTCCAGCACTTGATCGAGGGTCCAGAACCCAGCCCAAGGGAAAAATCTTGAGCTGTGCCTGAGTCCGTCCGGTTCGGAGCAATGACCCTCCGAAACATGGGGGTCCCAGGAAAAAACAAGGAATTTTTAACATTTCAAAAGAGGGATGGAAGTTTGGAAAAGCATCAAAACATCGAATGATCCTCATGGTGAAGAACTTAGAGATGGGCAGAGAATGATCCCGAATCGAATCGGGGATTGGCCTGACTGATAATCCCTGGAAGAGTCAGGAACACCCAGGAATGTTCAAGAAGAAACAACCAGGGACACTTTTTGAAGAGGAGGCCCTGAGCTCAACGAAAATGATTGCGCGCCCGCGAACAGCTCAAACGAACGCCAAATTCATTTGACCGCTGACGACGAATGTTTATTTCGCTTGTGCAAGTTTGACTGGATGACCGGCCATGGTTGTTACCAGAGGGTTTCGGATATTCCCATCAATCCCAGGGTCGTTCTTGGCCGAGGTATTCCACCTGTTATTTCATAGTTTTCATAACTGCGAACCTGACGGCCCCATGCTTGACCTTTCACGGCTGTCTTCATGGTTTGCCCCAATCAAAATTCAGGATCGTTCCTGGACTATTTACGAGTGTTTCACCAACTTTTTTGACCATTCCCTCTTTTTTTCGTGTCCCCCCACTATTCGGGGTCCATAGTGCCAAAACTGGACGGCGCTGAGTGACCTTTCACGGTTGCTCCCGGGGGTTTTCCAGGTTTCTCCGACAAAATCCAGGGTCGAACCTGGCCTGTTTCCCAGTGTTCACTGACTTTTTGGATCATTCCCTCTTTTTTGTGTGTCCCCCACCGAACCGGACGGCCCTGGTGACCTTTCCCATTTGTTCATGGGGGATCTTCTGGGTTTCCCCGATCTCACTCAGGGTCGTTCCCGGTCTATTTTCCAAGTGTTTCAGCGACTATCAGGATCACTCCCCCTTTCCGAATGTCTTACCATTCAAGCATGGGCGCAAATCACGGGGGGGTTGGGGGGGTGCACCCCCCCAGAATTCGGTGAGTGGAATTCTGGAGGGGGTGGGGCCCTTTTGCCAACCCCACAGAGGGCCCCTGCCTCAGCCCTCATTTTCCCCCTTTGGGCCCTTCAAACGCCAGGGAATCAATCCAGCTCCAGCTTTCAACACAAAAACCTCATATCCAAAAAACTACAAAAAACACAAGACTAAAAAAGGAAAGTAAAAGTGAGTGCCAACCGTCTGCTATGGTAACGCTGTGGTTATATGCTGTGATGGCGAAAAAATTTTATTTATGGAATTCCACTGGATTTGGGTCCTCTGCCAACCCCACAGAGGGCCCCTGCCTCAGTCACCCCTTTGGGGCCCTTAGAACGCCAGAGAATCAATCCAGCTAGCTTTCTGGGGCCCTTAGAACACCAGGGAATCAATCCAGCTCCAGATTTCATTACAAAAACCTCATTCCAAAAAAACCTACAAATCACAAGAGACTTGTGGGAAAGTAAAAGCGAGTGCCAACCACCTGCTATGGTAACGCTGTGGTTATATGCTGTGATGGCGAAAAAATTTTATTTATGGAATTCCACTGGATTTGGGTCCTCTGCCAACCCCACAGAGGGCCCCTGCCTCAGTCACCCCTTTGGGGCCCTTAGAACGCCAGAGAATCAATCCAGCTAGCTTTCTGGGGCCCTTAGAACACCAGGGAATCAATCCAGCTCCAGATTTCATTACAAAAACCTCATTCCAAAAAAACCTACAAATCACAAGAGACTTGTGGGAAAGTAAAAGCGAGTGCCAACCACCTGATATGGTAACGCCGTGGTAGGTAATGCTATCATAACGAATAAATTTTATTGATGGAATTCTGGATGGAATTCTGGGTTCTAGGGGCCCCTAGACCGCAAGGGAATCAATCCAGCTCCAGCTTTCAGAAAACTTCATTTCTAAAAAACAATTAAACAGCAGATTTCAATGGAAAAGAAAAATAAATGCCTACAACCCACCGGCCTCATTCCCAAAATGTGAAAAGTAAAGTCATCATTTGACCGCATTTTAATGATATCGAAACGAAGAATTTGAATTGGTGAAATTATGGGGGGTTGATCCCTCTTGCCAACCCCACAGAGCGCGCCTGCCGCCGACCCGAAAAAAACCGCTCTTGTGCCCCGAAAAAGCAAGGGAATCAATCCAGATCATGGCCTTCAGCCACTCTGAAAAAACCCTCATTTCCAAAAAAAAAACAAGTCTGTCCAGTGGAAAAGAAAAAACAATGAACGCCAAAGCACCTGCAATGGTAGCAGCCTGAATCTACATATATGGGAGAATATGATAGAAGCAGCATTATTTGTACAAATTTTAATGATACCGTACGCGCCATGCAAGTCAACAATGCATGTGCATCCCTGCGCTGAATCCCGTTTAACGCATGCAAAAATTGAAAACGTGTTTTCTCGAGAATGCGTGCACCGATAGTGCCCATTTTCGAACTCATCCGAGCTATGGTGAACACGAACCTGCCTGCAAATTTTGGCCTCGATTGGTTCATTTTCAGAGAAGCTAGAGTGCGAACAAGAATACTTTTTCGAATCCCAGAGAAGGCTCGCTTCGCTCGCCAATTATTTGTACAAATTTTAATGATACCGTATGTATGAGCCTGACCACCCAGCCATGGCCATAATGGTGCCCAAAATAGCCACACCGGTTGCAGCAAAAAGGCTCGCTTGGAATGGTTGCTGTCTTAATACAGTTAGTGGCCATTGCATGTTTGCTGGCGAAGCAGACTCTCGATGACTTTGTTCGGCACATTTCGATGTTTCAGTGTTTCTTTGAAACGGAAAGAGAAACCTTGTTGCAAAATTACATTAAAAGTGCAAACTAACCTTCTCAAAATGGATGGCAATTTTCCACTTATTTCAAGGCAAGCATTCGGTATGCTTGTCCGAAAATTAAGGGATATATTTTTGCGGAAGCAGACTTTGTGGAAGTGCAAAATTTCTGATCATTCTGTACAGTCAGGGCGAACAATTTTGTCAAAAAATCGCAAGTGTTATGAGCGGGCCGTTGGCGCAAATGGAATAGGCTCCAAGCTGTCCTTTGAATCTGTTGTGCCAGCAGACCTTCGCGGCCGAAAAGTGCATGGCTGTAAGTGCGTGTGTAAAAATGGTACCTAATATTTCTTGCAACCAAGGAGCTGCCCAGCCGCCCTGTGCAGCTCCTTGGGGCAGGGCTATGACGTCTCCTTCCAAGATGCGCCACTCTGTCGCACCTAAAAAATTTTCAATGTGGCTATTCCAATGTCAATTTCGAAGTCGTCAAGATTTTACGGGTATGCCAACATTTTATGCCGATTGCAGTGTGGTTGGTGTATTTCTTTTTCTGTGACATGGTGTTTCAATATTCGGCTGTGTTGACGGGCTTTTGTATTTGTTTTCAAAAAATAAAACTTTATATCAGGTTGTCAAAAAAGTACAGTGAGCTTCTGCAAGCGGACACAAGCCCCGCAGGATGATATCAAGAAAAAATGGCATCGATCGAACACACCAAGTCTGAGATGATATCGACAGACCGAGGCTGCGGTTTCGTCCCTGTCACTGCTGCCGCGGACGAAACCTCGACCTCGGTGTGTTCGGTATCGTCTATTTCTGCAAAAAGTGCCAATCACTGAAAAACACCAACTGAACTCGCAAAAGCAGATTGAAAATTGATGTGGTGGGAATCTGGCCAAACTTCAATTCTCCTGCTGGCAATCATGTGCGGCGTGCACCAAAATGGAGAAGACAGCCACATTGGCCAATCCATCCCTCGCAAAAATGGTTCAAAACAATCAAAAATTGGACCAAAATGAATTCTGATATCACATAAGGGTAACAGTTCCAAAGACCTTTTCTCTACCGCCTCATCACCGCCCCAGCCGCCTCCTCCGCCTCAGCTGCCTCATCCGACTTGGCGGACCATGCTGAGGCGGATGAAGAGGTTGAGGTGGAGCAGGCGGTTGAAGCGGAGGAGGCGGCTGAGGCGGGGATGAGGTGATAGACAGGTCTTTGGAACTGCTACCCACATAAGTTCTCACTCTTTTGGGGCTCGTAGTCCCCTTGACCTGCCCTGAGGGACTCTGCTTCTTGGAACCCTGCTGGGGCTTTGCCGAAGACCCGAACGTCAGGGGAACTCTGTCTCCCAGACCCCTAGTTCTGGGCATTGCCCCTTAAAACACCGTTGGGGTCCCGCCACAGACCCCAATCTGAGCGACCCCAGTTCCACTGCAGCCGACTGATGGGTGTCCGCAGTGTTTTTTCTGCCTTTCTTTTTGGATGAATTTTTCGTGTTTTTCGTTGCGTGCTGGACAGGAAAACACAATTCTTTTGAGATTGGTCCAAAGCAATGTCAGATTTACTGAGACCACCGACTGATGCTCTCCAAAGCAATGTCAGCTTTTCTCAGGGAACTTGTTATTCTTCCCTGAGCCTCACTGAGGTGTGTTGAAAATAAGAAATTCGTCTGCGCCATGCTTTATTGCAACGCCTTGCTGTGCCTCCCTTTTGCATGGGGTAGGGCTTTTTTCCAGAAAATGGTGTTGGGCATTCAAAAACTCCCAATCTTGACGCATGATTTCCACGTTCGCAAATTCTGAAACAAATCCTAGGGATTGTTGAGTGAGCGAAAGCAATTTTTTGCGGCGAAGGATCCAAAATATCTCATGTGTGAGACAGGCCAGTCAGGAAGAAGGTGTGTGTGTCTGTGAGAGAGAATCGAATTCCACACAATCAGGCAGTGGCTGCGGTCAGTTGGAGAAATGAGGCAGAGGTGCAGACCAAAACTTGCCTGCCCTTTCGGCACAGAAATGCAGGACAATTCACTCATGCAGGAGGCAAGGAGTGTGGAGGAACAAGTGCACGAGGCTGAGCAGTTCATTGTTGCCCCGCTGAGTTTGGCGCTGGTATCGCTCTGTGTGCATGATTTTCTGTTGATTGATATGGGAATCGCAGCGGGCGTTTCGTTAAAACTGTGTGTTGCTGAAAAGTTCTGAACGGATTTCGATGGTTTTGGTGTCAAACGAGAGCTAATAAAATGCAGATTATCATTTCTCAAAGAAATTTCATTTATTTCTTGCGCGAAATGTCGAAAACGTTGTTGGGAAACAAAGGCTGTTTCCGAGACCGTCAAAAATTTCCGCCGCCCAGTTTGCAAAATGGGCTGCAGCACAAAATTTTCCGTTGCAACATGGGATCGACCTGCTGCAAAGTTGTTCACCAATGCCTGGCCTATCTTTTGACACCATTATCAAAGAAATCTGTTGCCATTTGACCCAGAATTTGTCCCTTCAAAGCAGCGGAGAATCCAATTAAGCCAATATTGGTCTTAAGCCAATATTGGTCTGTTTTCTCACACGGTTACCGGTTTTTGTGTTTACGCAAGGGCAATGTGGCCCTCTTTGCCGAGTCACCGGCCGCATGGCTGTCAGCTCAGGATGGCAATGATGATGATGATGAATCCAATGGCTCTGCGGATGAATGTGGCTCTATCGCCATTTCAAAATCTGATTTCAGAATCCGGCTTCGGGAAAGAAAACGGTGCGTGTTGCTCTCTGTTGCACAAACTCATGACAGATTCCGATAATTTTGGTGCCGAAAGAGAGATAAAAAAAGAAATATCAGTTTTTCTTTGCAATTGCAAATCAATTTTCAATTTCATGATTTGGAATGATGCGCTACGACTTTTTCCCGCGGATGCGCAAAGAATTGCAAATAAATACCCAATAATTGTGATCATTTGCGTGAGGTGGCGCCAGACGGTGCGTTTTCCGCCGCATGCGGCGTGCGTTTTTTGCCGCACCGCGGAAATCGCATCATCTGAACAGGCGTGCGGAGGCGGAAAACAACGCATGCGGCGAAAAACGCCTCCGTAGTAGTACGAGAAGTTCGAAATTTTGAACATTGCAATCCCTGACATGTTGTGCACTCTTTTCCAGTGTTCCATGCATCCACAAGTTGCGCCCCTTTCCGTTGATTTAGCAGAAGGACTTTTCAAAAGAACCGCTGCTTCCAAAAGAGCCACTTTTTGATTCCATTCAATATTCATTTTCATTCCAAAATCGTTGGGGAATAAGGCCATTTCAGATCATTCAACAAAATGCTGCTCAAGATGGTTGTGAAATGACGCTTAACAATGGGAGCGAAGGAGCGCTTTTGGGATCAAGGGAATGCTGTTTGAAATGACAGCCATGCACAAGGGAACGACAGACCGGCACTTTTCAGGATCAGATTTCACGTTTTTGGGCATTTTTAGAGAAGGAACAGGGCACCTGCCCAATCGGGCGTCCGGGGGCGGAGCCCGCCCCCCGTTGCTGATGGGGGTCAGGCGAACCCCAGTTAGGCGGACCACCTGGTGGGGGGCTTAAAGGGCGGAGCTCCCAGATGCCCAAGAAATTTTGAAATTTGGAGTTCGATTTGGGCGCAATTTTCTGGGTGCGACATTCGTGTTCATCCAGTTTTGCCTTGGCAGGGATTCCGCTTGCCCGTTGATGACGAATTTGTCGTCTTCCACGACGGTTCCATTCCTCACTGAATTATCATCAATTGCAAGATTTTTCTGTTGTATGCAGCGTGCTTTCGGCACTGTGAAGAGCTCAAAAGAGAATGTGACAAAGCATCATTTTTTATTGCGACACAAGAAGATGAGTTAAAATTGATGATGCGCAAAACCAGTTTCACGGGACATTTGCGCGGAAAGTCCTCAAATTGGAATATTTCACTTTTGGTGTTCACCTCTGAAAGATGAGCGCAGGCCTTTGCTTCTCTGTCAGCCAAAATTCTTCAAACGCAGAACTTCATCATTAAGTCGCACGAAGAGCAGCAAAACGAATGAGATTTATTTCGGTGTAGATCCACTTGGCCAGGTACCCAATACCTCTGAAAAATTCGAAGACTTTCGGAGGTCAGTTCGCATTTTATGTGTCATTTTACATGCGACAAAAACGACATATACTCGAATGTTTTGCTGCGCTTGCGGTGCCGTTTCGAATGATTGGCCCCAAGTTCATGATGAATGTCCGTGTTCGAAGACTTATTTGGCGGTCGTGCAGCACAGGCCTGGGCTCATCTATCAAAGGAGAACACCGAGAATCTGAAATAGGTGGGCCTACTCCATTTTGATGACATTCTCCGCAGAAGTCAAACCAACACTGGTTGTGCGCATAATTTTGGCGTGTGTTCTTGTGTCGAAAACAAAATAATGATCCTATGTCGCAAAATCTCTTGATAAAAGTGTGAAATGGTGTTCAAATGCAGTGATTTTGGTGTTTTTGGAAAGCTGAAAGCTTCCTCTACAACTTTGCTGCAGGTGAAAACCATGTTACAACTGAAAAACTCGCACAATTGATGAAAATACATTTGAGGAAGCCGGAATTCTTTCGCATCTTGACAAACAGGCTTTCATTCCTCAAATGGTTGGCGAGTTTTGCGCGCAGAAAGTTTAGATCATGATACATATTTGAAATGGCACATATTTCAGCTTTGTTCCATGGAAGGATTTATCAAAATCCGTCACCTGGTTCAAAAGATATTTAACTTTCCATGAGCGTCGCACCGCCAACCGCCATTCACCGCAGGCAGTTTCGCAGCACACAGACCGACACGAGCGCCGCGCTGCGGAAGAAAAATCTGGTACCGTCTGTTCTCCATTGCGAAGGCGAGAGCCTCGTACACTTGTTCCTTTACACTCCTTGCAGGAGGTGGGGAGCTTGCATTTCATTCACAATGAAACTCCACCTCCCCCATCCATCCTCTTTGTTTTTTTTTTGTTTTCGTATTGTTGTTTTGAACCTTCTGTTGGAAAAAGACGCTCAACTGCTTGATGCGGGCCAGCGCTGCCAGGCCGCGCCATGCAAGTCAACAATGCATGTGCATCCCTGCGCTGAATCCCGCCTTAACGCATGCAAAAATTGAAAACGTGTTTTCTCGAGAATGCGTGCACCGATAGTGCCCATTTTCGAACTCATCCGAGCTATGGTGAACACGAACCTGCCTGCAAATTTTGGCCTCGATTGGTTCATTTTCAGAGAAGCTAGAGTGCGAACAAGAATGCTTTTTCGAATCCCAGAGAAGGCTCGTTTCGCTCGCCAATTATTTGTACAAATTTTAATGATACCGTATGTATGAGCCTGACCACCCAGCCATATATGGCCATAATGGTGCCCAAAATAGCCAAAATCCGGCCCAAAATGCATGTTGAAATTCCTAAAAGTTATCACACCTCTGTGGTACTCCCAGACACCCTGCTAGGCTCTGTCCCTTGGCATCCCACTTGAGCCAAGAACTCCGCCCCAGACCCTGCGTGCCCCCGACTTTGTTTCACAATTTAGTTTTCTAATTTAACTGCTCCTCTTGACCTTCTTTTGTTGGAGACATACCTATCGCTTTTGTTTTTGCATCTGCTTTCGTGAATTTCAGAAAACGTCTCTTGCACACACATTTGGAAATTCAGGCTTTCGTGCAGGCCTGTTGCGAATGGGCCTCAAATTTGCAAAACCATAAAAGTGCGCCCATCATTTCAAGGCTCATTTGGGTCCCAAAAATTTGAAAGAAACATCAATTTTGGACCCCAAATGAACACTCGAATTTCAAAATTTCTTCAGCTTCTGGGGGACTCCGTCCCCCAGACCCCCTGCCAGGGGCTCTGCCCCTTGGATCCCCGCTGGGGCGCTGCCCCAGACCCCGTTGCGCCTGCGGCGGGCTTCATCAAATGGGCCCCTATTTCCGTGAAAAAGGGCCCCTGAGGCATCAAACCCCCCCAGACCTCAAGAGGGATTTGCGCCCCTGCATTCCTGGACCATAGCTCCGAAACGAACGGCCCTTGTGCTCGTTGAGGGTGTTCACGGACGTCTTCGCGGTTTCCCCGATCAAATTCAAGATCGTTTGCATGACAATTTCTCAGAAAATCCGCTTGATTCATTCCCATTTGCAATGGTGTTCCGCCATCAAAACGCATTGCCTTTTTACGGAGTCGTCCCTCTTTCGACATTAGCGCCAACCTGCGGACGGAACGCGCAACAAGCGCTCGTGCGCACACTATATCCTTCTACTTCGCTATGGCGAAATGTTCATTTTGGGGTGAAATCATGTGAGAAAACGTGAGAAATGTTGAGACCCTGCTTAAAAGTACAGACCGTGATGAAAAAGGAAGAAACTGGAATAAAAAATGCAAAAAATTAAACGAAAAAAAAAAAACAATGAAAATATGAAAACGATTCCATAGATGAGTAAATTCAAAGCCGTGTCCACACGGGACAAAGCAGTTAACAAGGATCCCCGCCAATGGAAGGGTCACGGGGAAGGCCTGGGATTCTGGTGCCGCAAATTTCGTAACCAAAGTTGATGTCAAAGTTCGCAGGTGGAATTTCAGATTATCCGGATTGGTTTTCGTCATCTCTTTTGCTTATCCCCGCAGTTGAATTCCAAATCAAGAGATCTCATGCAAAATTTTTGACTCGCATCTTTGAAATCAGATGAGATTTGACGAATGTGAAGCTGGCCCCCCATCTATCGTCCCAGCACCATTTTTTGCTCATCGTTTTGCGCCTATTGCGCCCAATGTTCCGCGTTTGCGCCGATGCCGTTTTCGAAATTTGACCCCCCATATGGGGGTTAACTTCACGTGATGTTGGCCCCCCTTTTTTCTAAATGGTCCTGATAGATCTGGGCTTTTGCAACAGGTTCCATTCGTCAGCGCCGGTTTGAGACCATTTTTCGCATTTGCGCCGCCACATTTTCGAATTTGAACCGGGGGAACAGAACTGGTCCTACTGCTATTTGGTCCTACCGTAACCTGGTCCGACCGTAATCTGGTCCTACCGTAATCTGGTCCTACTTTTTCTTTGCGCCTCGAAAAAATTCGATCCAAATTTCATTCGATCCAATGCGGTAGGACCAGATTACGGTAGGACCAGATTACGGTAGGACCAGATTACGGTAGGACCAGATTACGGTAGGACCAGATTACGGTAGGACCAGATTACCGTAGGACCAGATTACCGTGGACCAGATTACGGTGGACCAGATTACGGTAGGACTAGATTACGGTAGGACCAGATTACGGTCGGTCCAGATTGGGTAGGACCTGGTTAAGTGGACCAGGTTACGGTAGGACCAGATTACGATAGGACCAGATTACGGCAGGTCCAGATTACGGTAGGACCTGGTTACGGTAGGACCAAGTTACGGTAGGACCAGATTACGGTAGGACCTGGTTACGGTAGGTCCAAATTACGGTAGGACTTGGTTACGGTAGGACCAGATTACGGTAGGACCAAATTACGGTAGGACTAGATTACGGTAGGACCAGATTACGGTAGGACCTGGTTATGGTAGGAACAGGTTGCGGTTGGACCTGGTTACGGTAGGACCTGGTTACGGAAGGACCAAAAGCCAAACCGCATTTTTTCCCGATTTTCTGGATGTTTGCGCTGAGGTAGTTGCGTTGTTTTTGTTCTAAACGTGATTGCACTCCTGCTGCCGAAAAGATTAGAGACTAAAATGGACGTAATAACCGCTCGGTGAATTTTTCACGACTTTGATGGGGAGTAGCCGGAGGGGGCCGGCCAGTTGGGTTAAGTTAGTTTAGGTCAGGCCAGGTTAGGTTAGGTTAGGTTAGGTTAGGTTAGGTTAGGTTTGATTTTTGTCTTTCGTGATTCATCATTAATTTGCAGCGGGTTACTTTTGAGAACCAGTATCAAAACAACACAACTGCCACTGCGAAACTGTGCCTGCATTTCGGACCAGATCCCAGTAGGACTTAGTTACGGTAGGTCCAGGTCACGGTAGGACCTGGTTACGGTAGGACCAGATTACTGTTGGACCAGATTACGGTAGAACCTAGTTACGGTAGGACCAGGTTACGGTAGGACCAGATTACGGTAGATCCAGGTTACGGTAGATCCAGGTTACGGTTGGTCCAGGTTACGGTAGGACCAGATTACGCTAAGACCAGATTACGGTAGGACCAGATTACGGTTGGTCCAGATTGCAGTTGGTCCAAATTGCGGTAGGACCTGGTTACAGTAGGTCCAGGTTACGGTAGAACCAGGTTACGGTCGGACCAGATCACGGTAGATTCAAATTACGGTAGGACGTGGTTACGGTAGGACCAGGTTACGGTAGGACCCGATTACGGTAGGACAGATCACGGTAGGTTCAGATTACGGTAGGACTTG
>JASGXE010009459.1:0-16387 GCA_030068105.1 Sinentomon sp. SZTP_YWyxl
AAGAGGGGAATTTCGGAAAAAGAAACATTTCACAAAGTTTCCAGGTCTGTCATCTTCATAACAAACGAAACAAAAAGCAACATTTTTCGATGTACACAGCAATTCATAATGTCTTCGGCCGTCACAGATATTGTCTTAGATGCGACAAATTTTTGTCTTGGGATCGACACATTTACGCGGCGGTGTGTAAGGGCTGTTTGTTTACTCATCCCTGCGAATTCGTTGCTAAAAACATTGCTCGGACTGTTAAAGGTTTTGAATTCGAATTCGTGTTTCATTATACATACTCGTAAATCAAATGCGTCTGGAAAAGTGTCTGCGAAACATTAAAACATTGTAAAACATGCCAAGCAATACTCGACGATTCGCAAAAATGTTCGGTATTTTCCGTCTATAAACCGAGTCTATAAACCGATGCAATAAAGGACTGTGCATCTAATAGCTTTACAAAATTTGCTGTCTACAGTAATTTGAATTCCTTCAATGCAGAATGAGAATTTTTTATTGGCTGCCTTTTTTCCTTGCCCTTGGGATGCACCTTGTTTTGATGGGATTTTTTGCTCCTTCCATGGGAAACAGTTTTCACACAGTCCTCCTGAACAATTTTCACAGTGATTGAACGGTGATTTTTCTCCCTTTTCTGAAAGGGCAATTATTTCTTCAATTCCCAAGTTGAAGTTTTGGGCTTTATTCTTTTGAGTGAGAGCTTTGAAAGGCCTGATTTGGCTGAGGATTTATTTTCCGCACGTTTGCCACCACCATAAGTTTCATTTGACACAAGTTGCCAAAAGTGGATTTTTTTAATATTTTTCTTCGCTTTTCACCATGTTTTATTTCATTTGAGTTATGTCTAGCTGCTTTGCAACAATACTTTGCCTGAACTTATTGATTGGGCCTCCAACCTCAAAGCTTTGGGGAGTAGGAAAACTCGCATTCATCGTTGTAATACATAAATGTGCTGCTGCTGTTTGAATATTTTGCCCAGTTTAAGAAGCCTTCTCAACTGTTAGAAATTTCAATCCGCTGAAACTAGAATGAAGTCAGAAAAGTTTGATGGTGCTTGTATGCTTTGTTTCAAGGTTGGTCATTCAGCACAGGATTGTTGGTCATTAAAAGCCATGAATGAACAGAATGGAGGTGGCAATATTCAATAAATTTATGCTCACCCATCAAACTTTAATCAAACTTCATTCAATAACTAGAATTCACAGCAAGGTCGGTTTAGCAGTGGTTCTGGCAGGCCTAACTCTTTTGGCCCATTAAAACCTCAGAATAGGCAGTTCACATATCCACCACCAAATTTCAACAAGGCTGGTGCAGGTGGACAGCTAACTGGTACTCATTCCAGACATCAGGAGAATTCTGGGCCTAATGGAGTGACTGCCAATGTTCAGTAGTTTTGCCAGACCCCCCTAGGGGGGGGGTCAACACCCCTCCAGAAAATTACGTACACCCCCAGAAAATTGGACAACACCCTAGTGATGTTGGCATGTGAATCAGTTTGGCTGGCTGCCAACAAAGCACATCTGGCCCGTGCTATCGGCTCGTCCTGGCAGGAAATTTGACCTCTTGAACATCAATTTTGCCCCCAAAATGAATTCTGAAATTTCAAAATTTCCTCAGCTTCTGGGGGAGGAGCCCCCCAGAAGATGAGGAAATTTTCAAAGTCAAATGCGGCATCGACACCACTGAATGTGCCCAAGCATGACGTTTTGGTGAAGTATGGGGAGCAGTTAACACCTGATCAGAAAAATACTTTTGTCAATTTGTTAGACTCATACAATTACTTGTTCAGGCCAATGATTGGATGCCTTTCTGGTTTTGATTATGGAATTGAACTGAAAGATAAGACCCCTATAAAGATAAGTCCTTATCAACATCAGCCCAGAAAAGGAGTTGGCTATGAATAACGTAATTGATAAGCTGTTAGAGCAGAATCTTATTGTGAAGTCTCATTCTGATTTTGTCTCCCTATTTTGATGATTCCCAAAAAGACACCAGGAGAATTTCGCCTTGCAATCGACTACAGAAAAGTAAATCGTGTCACGGTTCCAATTTTTGCACCTCTGAGGAATCCAGAATCGGTTTTTTGAGGATCTCTGGAGCAAACTATTTCACTCTTTTTGATGCTTCGTAAAGTTTCTTTAATATTCCTCTCAGCGATTCCTTCAATCAGCGTGTTTTGTCGGTCATAACACTTTCAGGAGTCTATTCCCCACTCCGAATGACACAGGGCCTTAAGAATGCGAGCTCCATCTTCCAGCTTGCAATGAATTCCATTCTTGAACCTCATTCAGCCTATGCGATAGCTTTCATCGACGATGTGGTATTTTTTCTCAGACTTTGGAGGAACATTAAATCCATGTGGGGAATGTTTTGGCAACACTGGATAACAGTGGCATTTCTTTGAATAAGAAATGTCATGTTGCCACCACTACCATGAAATACTTGGGATTTATTATACATTTTATGATGGAAAAATATGGCCTAATCCAGAGAAAGTGCAGACCATATTAAATATTCCCTCGCCTACGTGTTTGAAGGAATTGCAGCGATTCTTAGGCACCTCATCTTCAGCAAGCATATTCCATGTTGCTCTTGCATAATTGCTCCGCTGAATGACTTACGAGGTGGAAATTGAAAAAAATTCAAATGGAATGATCAGACGTTGGTGTCATGACATTGCTGAGTTTCCCTCAAATGCTCAAAAATGCGTTGTCTGCTGGTTTGTGTTGACACCTTTAGTAAATTTTTGGAATATTGCACCATAAAAAATAAAACTCGATCCATTAAAAGCAATAAATGAAAATATCATATCAAGGTATGGTGTCCCTGTTGCTTTTGTGACGGATTTTGGCACTCAGTTCACAGCCATTCACTAAAGTTTTGCAAAGGCTTTCAAATAGAGTGCATTCATACCACGGCCAGTCACCATCAAGGAAATCTTGCAGAACGTTCCATCAAAACAATAAGAGCAATGTTTCGTTTCTATATTGTGACAATCAAACTACCTGGGACAAATATTTGAAATTTTTTGTCATGTGTCTCAATGGAACAAAACAAGATGCACAGAAGTTATCTCCAGCTGAGGTTGTGTTTGGCAGGACACTTTTGCTTCCCTGCAATGTTGCCTTTTGGGTCCCGGAAAAACTCGCCTAGATGCCATTTGAAGATGCTGAAGGTCTCAAACGTAGAAGAAGAATTTATGATTATGTTCGGGAGCAATTTGCAATTCAATTTCAGAAGAAGTCTGTCCAGCATGGAAAAAGATTTGCAGATCATAAGTTTGAAATTGGCGACATAGTCAAGTTTGAGCTGGTGAATAAAAGCTACCAGGCAAATAACATTATGGGAAAAATGAAACCAGTTTTCAGTCAAGCTCACATGCTTCGCATCTCCTCATGATAGGCCAAAACGAATTAGGAACTAACCGTCAAAGTTTAAGGATTATAAAGTGAATTAGTAGGCACTTCACTCATGCCCAACTTTTCGACAATGGAGCACTTGCTCTTTTCAAGTTGCTAAAATATCTCTGTTCAGTTTGCCATTCGGAATCCATGTTGAATTGGCTTTTGATCTAGCACGTATTTTGGTCGTACTTATCCTACTCTCGGTACTACTCAATTTCCCTTAGACAAGTGTTCTAAGTAGAGTAGTGTGAGTGGAGATGACTACGCCAGGGTACTTGCGGTTCATTTGTGGTCAATTTGACAGGGTGATACATAAAATGGCCTTCATATGTTCCATGCTTCCCTGTGTTCTGACTTGCTTGACATGGCTCACTCTCATATCACACATTCAAATAAAATGCATACACAATCGTCAGAATCAATACATATCCGATATTGAGGGGGGATATAACTATATGCGCCCTACAGGCACAAACAGTTACCAACAAAAGCAACCCTAACATGATTTTGAAATTTTCCAGACATGAACACGTGTGCCTGTGTTCCAGTTGTTGGCAACAACAGCAGATATGGCCGCACACCATTGGAGGTCGGTGCCAATAATTGCAAAGTGAGGGCCAGCGAAGTTTCGGATCAGCGGTGCACCAGAAGTGCACATTTCAAAAGCCCGGAGCGGAACGAAATGAAAACCAGACAGAACGTGGTCATAGAAAATTGAAAAAACTCCGAAAAATAGAATTGTCAAAATTTTGAGAGGTGAAAACCGACATAGTTTCGAAAATTGAGGCCCGCTGCTCAAAATCTCAGATTTCCGATTTTTGCACAACTTTGAACATCCCTGTCTGCAAAAAGCGCGCGGACCATTCTGAAAATGAACAGACTTTAGGTAGGGCGAGTTGGTCATATTGTTAGAGATATGAGACCACTTCATTGGTCCCTTGCTCATTCCCTTCTTTAGCCTGAGGTATCCTGCTCAGCTATTGTGATCCCTTGGAGACGGATCACAATCTTTCCTGAGATTCACACGCTCCATCTGCAGTATCATTCAGTCAATGAAATAGGCTCCCATTTGTTTTCTTTGTTGTGACAGCTAAAATCGATAACACCCTACAATTTAATGACATAGCGTGTCCACACATTCGCGATTTTGTCGCGTTGCCGCGCCGTCGCGCGCGTAAAAGTTGTCAGGTGCAACGACATTGCCATGCGTGTTGGTCGAATACACCATGCATATCTATTGTCTGCACACAAGGCGATACTGTCGCACCCGACAACTTTTACGCGCGCGACGACGCGACAACGCGACAAAATCGCGAATGTGTGGACACGCTGTAACAATCTGTAGTCAACGAGAAAGGAATTTAAAGGCCCGCACAGACGATCAAATTAGTTTGTCATGCTAATTTGTCATGCTAATTTGTCGCACTTTTGTCAGCAGGCGGTGGGCATTAACAGGCAATTCAATTTGACAAATTTCAGTTGCACTTTTGAGATTGCTGAAAGTGGTCCGATTTGGATTCCTCCTGCCGAAGACCGGCACCGTCAAACGATCAAATTTATGTGTGAATGGCCACAAACGATCAAATTAGTGTGACAAGCCATGATTTGACGGCGCCGTTTTCTGGCTCTGCCAGAAAACGGCGCTGTCAAATCGTTCGTTTTCTGGCTGGCTCTGCCAGAAAACCATCCTGCTAATTTGACGGAAAAATGCACACTTGCGATCAAATTAGTGTATCATGCTGCCACACAAATTTGATCGTGTGTACGGGCCTTAATCGAACTTTTCAAAAATATTAATCGAAAGGAATTCGGAATTTATCGAAAATGATTATTCATCCGTTCCAGTGGGCTACGAGCCGGCATTTCATTGTACGTGCGATTTCCATAACCAAAATGGGCCATAATTTCCCCTACACACAGTTTCAATGGCTGTCTGTTTGTTTGACTGGTTTGGAACCGATTGACGAGGTCATGAATTCGACAGTGAATGCCGCTCCCCCCGCGCCTTTCACTTTGTGGAAATTTCGATCGATGGCATTTATGCATTGGCATTTCATTCCGCATGTTGGTTTCGCGGCAGAGCAGTTTCAGACTCGTGCGCTTCAACGCTCATTTTGGCCATTTTGTTTACCGACAGTGAAGTTCTGGAAAGACTTGAAGCTTTCGTGCATCATTCCCTACAGTGCACATAGTGAAGTCTGCGCAACCGGTTTCGCGACAAGTTCGAAGTTGTTTTCTCGCTATCGAAGATGTAAGTTGTTCTGAATAAGGCCGTAAAGACACTGTTGTTACAAATGGAATAATATTCGTGTGGTTGCGATGTGTGCTTGCACTTGTAAAATCAGTGTTTCAAATTAGAAGAAGCGAATATATAGAATAAATAGAGAAAATAACCAAGGACATGGACATTGCAGGGCTTATACGACGTATCCCTATAGCGCGTACTGTGCACCCTGCATATTGGTGAAAACTGCAGGAAAAGATGATAGGTTGGTACGTAACACAAACGTGGCAGAGATTTGAAAAAAACTACCTTATTTTGTTCCCTTCAGGCACGGCAGCATGTTTGAAAAAGTGCCCGGAAAGGCATTTAGTTTCATTTTTCTGGCAATGTACCTGTCTAATTTTGATCACATCCTCCACCCAGCAACAAGCCTTAAATATTTGGGTCAATCGCCATTTGGTATAAAGTGGTGTTGATTCAGAAAAATACGTCGTGAATAAATATTCCAGGTTAATTCCTATTTCCCAATTTTCCACACGATATCATGGGCAGTCAAAAGTCCAGACAACTGAATCACTTGCGCAAAATGTTTGGGAATCATAAATGACAATGGCGCAAGTTTTGTTTGTTGATTATTCTGAATACTGAAATTCCTTCTCTTGTTGCTCCGCGAACATGTTGCAACTGGTTTTTATGTCACAAACGACAAAACCGAAAAAAAAGTTTGAAATGTGGTTTTACCTTATTCATTTAACACATTACATGGGTTCTGGGATATTTTTGCTCTCATATTTTCATCAAAATCCGTTGGAGTCCAGGGGAGTGGTTCGAATTGGCGCCCCTCTATTCACAGATAAAAGTAGTTTTTATAGAAACACAACCTTAACACGACAAAAATAGTTTTTCAATTGGTTGGAAAACGTCACTTTTTCACCTACGTGAGAACACACGATGGTATCGATATCGATGTCGACGGTATTGTTGCCAACGGACATGTGATCAGACCATCGCATTTCAGCACAAAACACTTTACA
This sequence comes from Sinentomon sp. SZTP_YWyxl, assembly GCA_030068105.1. Classification (NCBI taxonomy): domain Eukaryota; kingdom Metazoa; phylum Arthropoda; class Protura; order Sinentomata; family Sinentomidae; genus Sinentomon; species Sinentomon sp. SZTP_YWyxl. The sequence continues at coordinate 6,669 of JASGXE010009459.1, forward strand.
CGATCACGCAAGAGCTCCTCCACAATGCCCTGGTGCGTTGCTTTATCTCCTAGCTGATCCAGATCGCAGTTGAAATTTACACTTTACATAGACGAACAAACATTTTGGTTCCAAAATTCACTGCGGTTCTCGCGAACACAATTGCAAGGACTCTGGTGTTGCGTTGTTGCGTCTCAGTTCTTCCTGGAACAATTGTTCACACGGTTGACTTTTCTGGTCAAGTGGCGAGTGATTTTCTCCTGGAGAAAATCACTCGCCACTTGACCAGAAAAGTGAGAACATCCATTCATACGGCCTCAACACCCTCCCACCACACCATTCACACAGCATCAACGCCCTCCCACCACACCATTCTTGCAGAACACATCCGCACTTTTCACGTTTTCAGACCACGGATCAGAATTACCGTGTGAATTTTGCCCGGAATTTTACTTGGGTTTGCTGTTCCACATGCAGCTGAGTTTCAGTCTCATATCTTTATGACGAGCCCAATATGTTCCCTTCTTTCACATTGATGAGCACTTCCAAGACAAAATGCCTACGGTCACATTGACGATGGTCGGTGCCTACCTTGTTGTGATCTGTCTTGTTAATGGCAGTCTTGGCACGCTGGCGCCTACACCGAGGTTTTTGGGCGTCGCTTGACGCGAATGAAGATGTCCCTATTCTGATTTCAGCCTGGGATATTCCTTGTTTTATGCAGTTAATTATCTGACCTTTTGGTCCAAAGAGTCCCTCCTGCGTTTCTTTCGACAATAATTAATGTCCAACAGGCCGCACCATTAGTATTTGACTGACTTGGAGTGAGGCGTGTTGGTTGGGCATGTTCATTGCATGATCACCTTGTCCCGATGGATTTACTGTTGTCCCCTTCATTGAGTGACGACCCATGCTAACTGTTGATGCGTGGTTGGTGCTGTCCTCATTGGAACCCCGTACCCACCCAATCTCCTTTCTCATGCTCGTCACAACCATTCATTCATTCATTCACGTGTTTGTCTGATGCACATGTGAATTGGAATGACTGCAGACAGCCGGCTTCCATCTATCGTCGGTATGTTCATCTACCTTCGGTGTCGACATCTATCAGCGTGATCGTCACCATTGATGCTCCTGCCATCTCTTCTCTGGATGACGTTGTTCTCTTCCACCCACTGCCATCTGTTTGCTGTTCACCGCTTCGAGAAGCTGTCGTCTGGTCGAATACACCAATTTTCACCATTTCGAATTGGGAACGAACGCAACCAACATGATTTGCATTTTTTGCTTTAAACTTTTTTTCGACCCTTACTATTTTATTTCCTATGTTTCTTTTCTTTCATCCTTATTTGTGGTTTTGTTTAATTGCGTTGGTTATTCAAGATGGCGGAGCATCTTTGCCGGGGGGGCGTATTTGATTAATCTAGTCGAATCCGGCAATGGAGGGGATTGACGCGCGCTCATTGGCTGCTACAGCCTCGGCTTGGAGAATGAACACCGCCCACGCATCTGTATGCCTCTTGATTTGCATGCATCATCAAAATGCCCTCTCGCAACGGACAAGGGTGGTTGACGTGGGTAGGTAGGCTTTGAAGAGAGGCAGGTTGATGTGCTCTGCTTTTCAGATGTCCTGTGTTCTCGCCTCTCGGTTTGGTTGGCTTTGAGGTTGACGTGAGCTGCTTTTCGGATGTTCTGTGTTCTCGGTTTGGTTGACATCACGCTTCAAATGTTTCTTCTCCACGTTTTGCTGTGATGGAGAATGTTACAAACTTTTAACAAAATGCAAATTTCATGCTTGATAAAAGAAAATCTGCCGCAAGCAATTGCAAATAAAGGGCGAACGGCGAAAAAGGAAACGAAAAAGACTGCCAGCAAGTGGCCGTGTCCAGTGAACAGACGTAACTCTGCTTTCGAACACCTGCGGTGCGGTTCGATTTCCATAATCAGCGAGCAATATCTGAAGAGTTTTTAAAAAAGTCATCGGCGTTCCGTCTGTGTGTGCATGATGCGTCAATAATAAACATCGATTTTAACTTTGTCAAATGCAATCGCAACAGGGTGGGCCGGTGATTCTGCCTGGGCATGAACGATGAGGGCACTGAATTGGGAATGGAGAGGGACATTTTTTTCCCCAATCCACTTCCGCATGCGCGTCTCTGATTGGCTGTTGGGAATTCCAGCCAATTTCAACGTCCAATTTTCAAAACCAAACTTAACCAAACCTAACCTGACCTAACCTAACCTAACCTGACCTAACCTAACCCTATTGCGACCCCAGAAAGAGTTGCGAAGCGGTAGCAAACCTGCCAAATGGCAAAAAGCGGTGGCTATGCAAAAATCGCAAAATTGATGACGTCACATTTGAGACGACGTGATTGGCTGTTGCGAGCTCCTGGTCCGCGGAAGTGGATTGGGAAAAAAAATTAGGCAATGGAGAGGGGCAAAAATGCACGTGCTTCTCCTGGCATTTTCGAAAACTTGAAGGGCGGTGCGCTCACAGGCCGGGTCCTGTCCGTCCAGGTAGTGACTGATGACCACGGCTACTGTTCGACATGATCCCAAACACTTGCTGGCAGCATTGGTCGTCAGAATGAACGTGGAGATACGCGGGAATGTTGTGAAATGGGTGTGTGCTTTGCAGAGTGAAATGCATTGTTGCGCACTAAGTCAAAATTTCAACGGTTTGCGACGTTTCTGTCAAAACGACTAAATCTGTCTGGAAAACTGCCATGGCCTGAAATTGTGATGGCTGTTGAACCTTACCCAATTGCAGGCAGCTCAATCCGAACACCCTGTCATTGCGATGCAGGCACTTGCTCGTTAGCCTTTTGTCATTCCCAATGAAAACAATAAAAACACAATTGTTTTTTTCTCGCACTGAACAACATTGAACGCGTTTGTTGTTGACCGTCCCCGACGTCAGCCACACCAAAAAACAGGTGCGATTATCGTTTCCATTTTCGCCGTTCATCCTTTATCTATACAGGAAATATGGCCTTGAATTCCCAACTTGAATTCTGATTCTCAATTTGCCAACATGCTGCGGCTGTTGCAGGGCGCGATTTGTTGGGGGGGTACGGGGGGTATTACCCCCCCCTCCAGTTGAAAAATATTTCACCCAAAATTGAGGTATTTTATGCATAAATATGGGTATTTTGCCCTAAAAATTGAGGTTTACCCCCCCCAGTTAACTTTCAACAAATCGGTCACTGGCTGTTGGTGGGGCGACTTGAATTTGCAACTTAATCGTAGTTGTCGGTTATTGACAAGAGAAAACGCGACATGGTAGCATCGTTTTTGTTTTTGAGCGGGGAGGAGGCCTCTCCTCCATGGAAATCCGTGGGAGTCGCGGCCTCTTCCACGCTCAAAAACAAAACGATGCCGCCATGTCGCGTTTTCTCTTGTCAATAAAGCTATCAAATGGTGTTCAATAAATATAATAAATAAAAATATATAAAAGTGTTCAAATTCAATGATTTTGGTAGTTTTGGAAAGTGGATGGCTTCCTCTACAACTCTTCCGTAGGTCGAAACCATGTTGTAACGGAAAAAATTGCACAATCTTTGAAAATACCTGGCAGGAACCCGAAATTTTTTCACATCGAAACTTGAGCACTTTTGTTCCCCGAATGGTTTTAGAGTTTTACCCGACGAAAGTTTGAGATTAGAACATCTCATGAATGCCTTGACAAAGTTGTTTATTTGTTTTTCCACTACGGCTCAACGGTTTCGCTCAGCCATACTGCAAAAGGCGACTGCGATGCCAAAATGTGAGAAATCATTATTTGGCTGTGTTCTCAAACATTCGGTTGTTTCAAAATCTCAAAAACAAGAGCAAATGTTGGGACCACGAATGCTTTCGTGGGCTTGATCCCTTTGTCTTTCAACATGAAATAAGCATTCTCCAAACACCAAACACTTTGTGTATGCGCAGAGATTCTGCATGGTTTGGGAAGAAATAGGACATGCATACAGGACGGGCGATTTTCCTGTTCTTGACGTTTTTCAGTTTGTTTTTGAAAACTGTGACGGAATGCAAATTGCAAAATGCAAATTATTTTTTGATTGTAAAACAATTATTGTTTGGCATCCAGGAAAAGCATGCTTCCTGCTCTGTATAACAAACATCGCAAGGGTACCTACCGCAGCAACCTTGCGTTTTGAGCTTAAAACAAGAAAAAAGACAAAGATTTACGGCACTTTGAAAGAGAAACCAACAGCCTTTTCCACGGCGATGTCGACATGATTTTCAGGAATACCCTTTGTTGCAGCACAACAGCGCAGCCGAGTCTCCATCTCTCTCTTGGCCATCAGCAGTGTGCCAACAGAGATCATTGAGTCGCCCAAAACCAGAGAGAGATGCACAAAGCAGAGGAGTCGAACAACCGCTTCGCTGTGTCTCCTTTCTCTGCTGCTCGTCCATTATGTCTCGTCGCTTCTCTTCAGCCAATGAGCGCGCGTCAATTACCTCCATTGCCGGATTCGTATAGATTAATCAAATACGCTGCCGGGGGAGACAGATGTGACGGAGTTCACAAGGCATTCGCATGAATTGCTCATTTTTCGGATTTTGATGAAGCTCATAATCTATTTTAAATGCATGTGTTTGTATGTTGCGTTAATTTTGTGTTCGAAATGAATTCCGGAGTCTTTCTTTATTTTAGCGTGACCGACATTTATTTTATTTAGCCTATTTGGGATGACGTTTGGGTACCTCCTTGGCACAAGTTAGGTTCATTTTAAATCACTGCTCAACTTATTTCGTTTCTTTCTTTCATTGGTTCTCTCATTATTCTGACGATTTTTGCATTTTTCTTATGGCAATTCATTCCAAATTTCGCAACACTTTTTCCGTTCGTTACATCAAACTGCATCTAATTGAAACATTCATTCATGTTCTCATACTTTGTTCTCCGGAGATTGTCTCGCTTTAGTGGGTGGGGTGCCACCGGGTGGCCCCTGGATGGCGTTTCGTGTTGGCCACAAGCGACGTCCAGGCGGCCTTGCACCAAACGATTAAGGATTTCGCAATAACCTCAGCCGAATTTTCGTAAATGCCCTGGTGCCTAAAATTTGATTGGTTTATCGAGGACTCGTGAACGTGGTAAATTTAAATAAATGTGGATTTTATTTATTGCCGAGGACAAACGTTCTATTTATTTCGAATTCGCTTAATGTCCAGGGAACTCGGACGCTGGAGGACTCCCCACCACCTTTGGTCCAGAGTGCTAAGCTTGAAGTCATCAGAAACGCAAGAACTGTTCCAGAGTGCAACAGACCTCAAATTCGAACCCCGTGACAAAGCCTACCGAAATCAGGTCATGGAAAAAAAACGGTTCCGCAGAAATCCACCAACAGATCTAAACAGAAATCCACCAACAGATTAAAAGCAATAAATGAAAATATCATATCAAGGTATGGTGTCCCTGTTGCTTTTGTGACGGATTTTGGCACTCAGTTCACAGCCATTCACTAAAGTTTTGCAAAGGCTTTCAAATAGAGTGCATTCATACCACGGCCAGTCACCATCAAGGAAATCTTGCAGAACGTTCCATCAAAACAATAAGAGCAATGTTTCGTTTCTATATTGTGACAATCAATCTACCTGGGACAAATATTTGAAATTTTTTGTCATGTGTCTCAATGGAACAAAACAAGATGCACAGAAGTTATCTCCAGCTGAGGTTGTGTTTGGCAGGACACTTTTGCTTCCCTGCAATGTTGCCTTTTGGGTCCCGGAAAAACTCGCCCAGATGCCATTTGAAGATGCTGAAGGTCTCAAACGTAGAAGAAAAATTTATGATTATGTTCAGGAGCAATTTGCAATTCAATTTCAGACGAAGTCTGTCCAGCATGGAAAAAGATTTGCAGATCATAAGTTTGCAATTGGCGACATAGTCAAGTTTGAGCTGGTGAATAAAAGCTACCAGGCAAATAACATTATGGGAAAAATGAAACCAGTTTTCAGTCAAGCTCACATGCTTCGCATCTCCTCATGATAGGCCAAAACGAATTAGGAACTTACCGTCGAAGTTTAAGGATTATAAAGTGAATTAGTAGGCACTTCACTCATGCCCAACTTTTCGACAATGGAGCACTTGCTCTTTTCAAGTTGCTAAAATATCTCTGTTCAGTTTGCCATTCGGAATCCATGTTGAATTGGCTTTTGATCTAGCACGTATTTTGGTCGTGCTTATCCTACTCTCGGTACTACTCAATTTCCCTTAGACAAGTGTTCTAAGTAGAGTAGTGTGAGTGGAGATGACTACGCCAGGGTACTTGCGGTTCATTTGTGGTCAATTTGACAGGGTGATACATAAAATGGCCTTCATATGTTCCATGCTTCCCTGTGTTCTGACTTGCTTGACATGGCTCACTCTCATATCACACATTCAAATAAAATGCATACAAAATCGTCAGAATCAATACATATCCGATATTGAGGGGGATATAACTATATGTGCCCTACAGGCACAAACAGTTACCACAGCACGAGCGCGCCCGATCATTCCGCTAAGTGCGTGCCAAATTTCGTTAAAACAATCTCAATTGGCCGGCATTATTCGTGTTTTTGATGGATTTGCCAAATGCCGAAAACTCCATTTCAAATTTCAATGTGGCACAACGTTGCGATCGAAATATATACAGCGTGTGGCAAAAGTAACCGAACACCTGCGTCACTGTTGTTCAAATGCCGCTAGGAGTTGTAGCATGCCGGAGTCTGTCAGCCCAGAAACAATTGCACGTTGGCGTGGGTTTCCTTGTGTGGTAACGGTTATCTTATGGCTATGGTTCTGGCATTTGTCAGGTGCTGAAATGGAGGCTGTTGGTGTGGAGTTGTTTGTGAAGGTGGGCTATGGTGTCTGATACAGGTGTTGCACGGTCGATCCCTCGCTCGCATCAGGTTGGGTTAAGTTAGCCGAACCTATCTTCGCTAAACCAAGCCCAACCTGACCTAAACTAACCAACCTAGCTTACTCTTAATGATTGGCAAGCCAAAGAACTGAGCAGGACAACACCGCCATCTCGTTTCGCGAAACCGGAAGAGACACTTTAAAGTCTTTGATCTCTCTGATCGGTTGAAGTTTGTTATCGTAGTAAGGAAGCACATCCCAAGGCGCTTCTGAGCTGACAGGTACCGACATGCCACAACTCAGGGCACCTGCGGACATGAGAGATTTAGGTGTTCGGTTACTTTTGCCACACCCTGTATATGGCAATTTTTGACACGAGATGCGCAGGTCCGAAGCGGTTACATCAGTCTATACCGTACGTGTACGTTTTGGAATACCCTCGCCGAAAGAGAGCAATTTATCGGTTCATTTTGCTTTCGTGTGTTCCGGTCTGGTTGCGTCCATTTTTCTGCAGTAAATTTGGGTTTTCAATGGCATTTTTTGCGTTTTCGGGGGTGACCTTGCCTTTGATGGGATTTTTTTCTCCTTCCATGGGATTTTCTCCTGAAGAGTTTTCACAGTGATTGAACTGGGATTTTTCTTGCAAAATCAGAGATGTTTTCTGAAAGGGCAATTATTTCTTCATTTCCCAAGTTGCAGTTTTGGGCTTTATTCTTTTGAGTGAGAGCTTTGAAACGCCTGATTTGGCTAAGGATTGTTTTGGGTTGGTCTGAGTATCCAAGTGGGATATCTTGCCGCATGTTTGCCACCACCATAAGTTTCATTTGACACAATTTACCAGAAGTGGATTTTTTAATAATTTTCTTATCTTTCCACCATGTTTTATTTCATTTGAGTTATGTCTAGCTGCTTTGCTACAATACTTTGCCTGAACCTATTGATTGGACCTCCAACCACAGGAGCTTTGGGTAGTCGAAAAAGTCGCATTCAACGTTGTAATACATAAATGTGCTGCTGCTGTTTGAATATTTTGCCCAGCTTAAGAAGCCTTGGGGTAAGTTGGTGATTTTGTCTATAGTGTCTTGGCTCAGCTATAGGTACCTACTTGGGTTAGCAGTTTTGTCTCAAGGGGAGCAGTGTAGTTTGAGAACCAAGTTCTGTGGGAGTGTTTGTTAGTTCACCTGTTAGCTGGCATTAAGAGCTGACGGTGACAGATCTCCTAGTGAACATTGAGAAAGATCAAGCTGGTAATTTGGTTTATTTTGGGTGTTTGGAGATGAGGAAGGAGTATTATTTTGGGTGTTCAATGCACTGTCACGAAAGATTGGCAGAGTTCACAGTGGGCTTATTCATCATGACAGGAACATGAGCTGCTGACAAAAAATCGAGTTTATTTTCCCAGTTTTATCTGTAAATTTGTTTTGGTCCAATTAAGCACCAAAACATTTTGTTTGGATGTTGTTTAGACACACTGAATTGATTCGTTTTCAGAAGTTACGCATTTTATTTTCAGAGTTTGCACTATTGTTTTCAGAATTGAAGAAACTGGCTAAAACTTGCTCGCAGTCCTCCTAAAGATTATTTTTTTGAGAATTCCATTTTTGTTTCCTGGCCCATGAATACCAATTTATCGTTGTGATGTGGTTTAGGCATAAAAAGCATTCACAGGCATCACACTAACCTTTTAACAATTGCCTTGGAATTTGGAGTCATAGGTATTTGTTACTCGTAGATTTGTTGTGTGACAACCTGTGTTGCCTCTCAACGAAGTTCAAAGATCATTTTGTTTTTGAGGCAAATGAGAGTTTGTGCCATTTTTAAAATCCTTTTATTTCAATAATGGTACGATAGGCATAAGAGTCAGAAAGAAAGTGTTTACTGAAAGCCAGAGTAAATTGTCCCATGATGCATCTGAAAGCCAGAGTAAATGTTGAATCATGTTGGAAGTCCCATGATGCATCTGTTTGGAAATATCTTGCCATGCCTTTTGAGTGGCTCACTTCTTGCTTGCATTGAATCTTCATTATTTCAGCTGTCACAGTCCAGTTGTTTGCCATCACCTTGGTCTGTTTCCCCATATTTTGACTGAATGTAAGAGTAGGTACCTGGAATATATAAAGGAACAAGAAAGCATGAGAATTGAGATGAATGCAGTTCACTACTGTTTAGTGGTTGTCAGCAGCTTGCGAAATTCCTAATTGTTTTCTTGTCCCTTTATGTTGGAATAAAGTGCGTTCATTTTCAGAATGGTCCGCGCCAAAACTCGCAGAAAAACGAAGGTGGGAGCGGAGACACGACAGTGGTGTCCAAATTGAACAACATTCTTTGCCTGAATATCCGAGTTGTTTCATTTAAGCACTATTTTCGAACTCAAATTCCCGAAAGCGCCGGTGGTTCAGTGGTAGAGCGTTGGACTTTCGATCACAAGATCGTGCGGGTTCGAGTCTCGCCATGGGCGAAATTTTTTAATTTTCATTTGGCACATGTTTGCTCAGACAAAACATATCACAGATGGAAAAGCAACCCTAACATGATTTTGAAATTTTCCAGACATGAACACGTGTGCCTGTGTTCCAGTTGTTGGCAACAACAGCAGATATGGCCGCACACCATTGGAGGTCGGTGCCAATAATTGCAAAGTGAGGGCCAGCGAAGTTTCGGATCAGCGCTGCACCAGAAGTGCACATTTCAAAAGCCCGGAGCGGAACGAAATGAAAACCAGACAGAACGTGGTCATAGAAAATTGAAAAAACTCCGAAAAATAGAATTGTCAAAATATTGATAGGTGAAAACCGACATAGTTTCGAAAATTGAGGCCCGCTGCTCAAAATCTCAGATTTCCGATTTTTGCACAACTTTGAACATCCCTGTCTGCAAAAAGCGCGCG
>JASGXE010009460.1:0-24687 GCA_030068105.1 Sinentomon sp. SZTP_YWyxl
AAGCGAGAAAACGCGATTGAAGTTTAGCATAAAATAAAGTAAGATTCACATTTCGTAATGGTTTTTCGGTGGTCATAACTTCATTGCGGCGAGTAGGGTAAAGTTGAAAATTGACATACCTATGTAAAAAATTGTGCAGAATCGGCTGGCAATCTCAGAAAATTCATTTTTTGCCTAGTTTGGCAGATAATTGGGTGAAAATATTGCAAAAGTGCATTCTGCGCAAGGTATATATGACTTGTAAAAGTGACCTCGGAAAATGTGATGCTGTTCAAAAACTATTTGAGATACGAGTCAAATGATTTGAAAAAGAGATTTCAGCCTTTAAGATAGGTACAAAAAACAAAATTGACTTTTTTTTGCAAAAAACAACTTTGCCAAAGGTACCCCCCCCCTTAAGCATGTTGAATTTTGCATAAGGTACCTTCATAAATATTCAAAGTTAGGCTGGCTCAACACCAAGAGACTCATGGAAGAAAGTGTCAGCAACAACTCTTTAGAATTGCAGATAACCTTCAATGGCCAGGCCACACAAAGATAAATTGGAAAATGCAAAAATATTTATCCGCGATGAAAAATTTCCACCAGACTTGTATCGGAATCCGAAAAAAGCCATGGACATTCGAGAAACAACAGGTAACACCCTTTTGGCACCCATCATCACAACGTCAGTAAACCTGTATCAAGTACCACGCATTCCACAACTCCAGAATCAGAAAGATCTTCACCAGGTATTATCAGTTTCTTCAGTCTTGGAAATCAAAAAATGCAGATTAAGAAATGTAGCAGACAATGCAACGCACACCAATAATTCAGTTGGACTGGGGATGCTTGTGTGGGATGCTTGACTGGGGATGCTTGTGATGAAGTGTTGGCTGCGAAACAGAACTCCAGTTAAACCAAACAGAGGCAGATTGGTGAACAAAATGAACAAACCTGTGGGAAAGCATACATGGCACCTTGGACAGGATTGCATGAAAACCCAGGAAGTGAATTGAACATCTTCACGATAGCTTCAGCTCTGTCTGCAAGGGACTTCAGGACTGCCTTTTTCTCAGCAATGAACAGCTCGTAAGAAGGTTCATGTTCCCGTGGAGGATTCACAACAGCTTCCATGACCACCTAAAAGGGAAAACAACAAGGCATGCCAAATCAACAGAAAAATATTTTGTGGAGAAATTCAAAATGCATCTGCAAAAATGCATTTTTTGGGTTTGGGTTCGGTACCTATATGAACATTTTCACACAATTTCACAACCGAATGTTAGCATTTTATGGTAACAGTTTGTACATACTACATACTAGGTAGGTGCTATGTAGCACACCTATGTGCTACAAACAAGTCGGTAGGTAATGTCTAGCTGAACGAATGCATTTAAATTTGACCTGTTGATCACAAAACTTGCTTCACTTCCTTCCTTTTTTCCTTCAGGTATATCTTATGGAGTCTGTGATGTTTGTTCACCACAGTGTGGGGGGTTGGCCAACCCTTACAGATGTGCTGTTGGGGTTCGGTCAGTAAAACAGGTGATGTAGGTACAACAGCACACAACGAGGTGTTGCAACGTGCAGAGAGAAGTAGCATCTTGATTTTGTAAGCATGCACATGGAAGGTAAAAAAAAGTCAAATGAAAGATTTGCTTTTCCTAATCTAAATTAGCCAAAAACGCTCGCAACGACCCGACAGTGTTTTCCCAACCGCATAAAAGAAATCATGGCCTCAGGTTGCACTGAAACTGAAAGCGAAGAATGTCAGGGGTCAAATTAGGTATGTCATTCCTGTTTTGAGTGTTTTGACTGAAGATTCTTCATGTTGATTCCGAACATGCTTTCAGAATTCCGATCAGTTTTTGATGAAAAAAATAAACTGTTTGTAACTGAGATGCATTTTGTCATATGACTTGCATCACAAACTTTCAAACACTACAAATGAGTTTTTTCTCCAAAACTTTTGCACCTTTACCCATCCCTGGCATCATTTAAAACTGACTTGCAATAAGCAGAGATGGGAAGAAAGTGTAAACTGACCTGTCCAAGAACTGTAGGGCAGAGTTTGGCTGATATCCCCTTTAGCAACATCACCTTGACTTTTGGATCCATGTTCACAATTTCATAATAGCCACCCCTCAAGCCACACTCGCCCATATAACCTGCAAAGTGAAGATGAAGATTTTGGCGGAATATTGAACCAGGAGTTCGGTCATAACCACACATTTTCAGTGATGATCCTGTGGACAAATCCTGTGTACAGTTAAAGAAACAATCATGACTCCCATAATCCAACGTAGGCAGGGTTGAGCATAGGGGGGGTAGGGGGGTTACCCCCCCTGGCCTTCAGCCGAGGTTACCCCCCAGCCTTTTTCCGAGGGTACCCTTGGCCAAGGGTACCCTCGGAAAAAAGTGGGAAAAGAATCCTGGTGTGTGCAGGGCACACACCAGGACTTCAATAGGAGCAACATTGTTTCTTTTGTACTTTCTGTTTTGATTCCCCTGCCGGAAAAAGGCTAAGGGGGGGTAACCTCGGCTAGGAGGGGTAACCTCGGCCGAAGGCCGAGGTTACCCCCCTACCCCCAGAATGAAGTAAGTCCCTCCTGGTGTGTGCCCTGCACACAGACCCCCTGCATTTTCGGTGCCCTACCCCCCCCCCCCCCGTCGACCTCTTTACCCCCCCCTCTAAGGTACCCTACCTTGCCCATCCCTGAACGTAGGTACTTGTATTAAGGGAGTCATTATTGTTTCTGTGACTGTGTAAACATCAAGCTGTTGAGTGGGCAATGAAGAAAAGTACAGATCCACAAAATGTGCACCCAGAGCAGGGGGTCATTCATCCCCTCTGGACCTCCTGGTGCTTCTGAGGGTCTGGACTCGCAGGAAAAGCTAAAAGCAGTGTCAAATTGAAGGCAGAACCACCTCGATCTCAAATCCGGCCAAAAGTACCACCTCAATCTCAAATCCGGCAAAACTGCATTTTGCATAATCAGGGTTGCCAGCCATTTCCCAGATCTCAATTCCCTGACTTTTCCAGGTCCGTTGACAGGAAATTCCAGGCCCTTTTCTGGCCCGATGTCTCATAAAACTGTCAATTTTCAGTATTTTCCTGAAAGAATGCCAAGAATTCCACAGCTTGATGAAAATCATTCATTTTGAAAAAGAAGCAAAGAAAGCATTTTGGCAAAAATTGGCTCGAATGTTCCAAAACAGAGGCTCAAACCAAGTAATTTGACTGGAAAATTCCCATTTCGATTTCCCTGACTTTTCCAGGTTTGGCAGCCCTTGAAATCCCTGACTTTTCCAGGTATTCCAGGTTCATTTTTCAAATTCCCTGATTTTTCCAGGTTCTCCAGATTTTCCAGGTCGCTGGCAACCCTGATAATGCTTGCATAAATATTCTACAGGCCACCACCCATTTTGCCAGCGAGACTGGCCGTCAGCAAGAGTGATGGCCAGTCTGAATGTTCACCGGAGATTTCCGCCTGAACAAGTCCAGAAGACATCAGAATACACAACTAAATGATCGAACCATTCATTTCTGTTTCAAGCAGTACAGTCCACCAAATATGAGTGCTGCTGAAAGTTCAAAACAATTTTTGTTTCATTCACCATTGGCTAACAAACATTTTGGGTGAGTCAGCTGGTCTTCAAGCAACCGTCACTTCAGAGACCCGGTGACGAGAATCTAATCAGTTTGAAATCTCACCTTGTGAACTCGATTTGAACTAAAATCTGTCAAAAACATGATCTCTGTTAAAAATTCAACATCAACAAAATGGTCAATCCTCACTGTGTCGATCCAACAGTGAGAGTTTTTAAACAGTTAACACTAAATTAAAAGTTTTAAATAGTGAAAAAACCACAAGTCAGAGGAACAGCTGCTGTGCCATTGCATGTACAATTCAAAATGTCAAAAAACGCATCGACAAAATGTCGGCAACTCGCAATTTTTTTCGGAATATGGTCTTTTTCGCCACAAATTGGATCTTCTTGTAAAAATGACATGTATTTAGTGCATTAAAAATAGCACGCACGACATTACTTTCAAATAGATAACAACGGGGTTTTTACCTTTGGAACAAGACATGAATGAGACCAGCTCCATGTCTTTATATGGCTTTCCCATTTCCATCAAAACTTTCTTGAAAGAGAAGAACTGTGAGCCACTGGCATAAACATTATCCTGATAAACCTGAGAACAGAAAACAATGTGAAAAATGCAAATTACCATGGTGCATCCAAACATCACAAAAAAAACATTTTTCTTTTCTCAGCTTCCACGGATTCAATTACACAAAAATTACCAAATCGACGCACAGCGACTGTTCAAAATAGGCCTTTCTTTGTCATCACTGTTCAATCTGGCACCCAGGGCCGGCCCGACCGTACGGTCAAAACGGCATTTGCCCAGGGCGCCAAATTGTCCAAGGGCGCCATATCCGCGATAAAAAAATACTTGTTTTGTGAATGTAATGAATTGACTCTGCACCATGTGCTCAGCAACCTGCATATTTTTCGGCAAATGACTCAAGAGGGCCCCTTTTTATCTGTGGTCGTATTCTTTCCCTAACATTCCATTCTGATTAGTGGCATCAAAAGCGAACCTGTCCACCCCAATGTCCACCCCAACCTGTCCACCCCAACAAAGCAGTGGAACAAAAATCCCAGAGTGACAGCTCTCCATTCTTTGCCATTTTACGTGAAGCCTTATGATTGCATCTTCGGACTGCATTTATCTTGTCATTTATCTTGACATAGTCATTTATCTTGTGTTCAATAACAGGACGCCTACACTTGCCTATTGGGATACTGGCCCAATAAATTTGGCATCTGCATCTGCACTGAATAAATCGCATCCATTCTGTAATGCATCACGCGTCTAAGCTAAGCGTTGAAAACTGCTCAAAGGACAGAAGCAGCAAATTGCAGACCAGGTTTTAACCGTTTATTTTCTTCCAAACTTGACAATAGTTTGAAGTCAGCGCAACAGCTGAGGGTTGCTTGAAGCGCTGGTGTCCGGTTTGCATCCACAGTGCTGTCAAACAGGGGCAAAAAGCAGGCAAATGAAAAAATGAAAAAGGTCAGAGTCTGATTGTCCAACTCGGGTATTGTTCAACATTGGGATTGGGCAATCAGCAATGGAATCTTTTGCAGCAGAAAAACATTCAAAAAGGGAAAAGAAGTGGATGAAGGTGCCTCAAGCAGAAGACTGAAGGGGAAAGGCCGGTGAACTGATAGGGAATTTGACTGCAAACAGAAGCAAATAGATCTTTTTTGGACAGCAGTGCTGTGCAACTTCATTTCGGGTTGGGCGACGACTTTACAATGGACACAGGCCCACGTGGGCATCGACTGTGGGAATGTACTGGCCTTCATGCTTTGTCTTTGCGTTGGGCGGCCGACAGGCCATCGGCCTTTTACAAGTGAGAACTTCCCACTACCCGAGGATGGAAGTAAGGTTGGCAAAATTACAAGATGCAACATCCCACCACCCCACAAAGATCTAAACTGAACATAAAAAGACCAATGGAGTTGTACCCGTGTCTCTTTTGATCAGTCAGACTGATGATGTCAGCAATGTGTCCGACGAAATCGATCTCAAGAAGTGATTGAAGTTTCTTTCATAGTTGTTCTTATGGGTAACAGGTGACAAAGGCACAACTCCATTGGCCCATCATTATGCCTTCAAAGAGAAATTAAAAAGGCATATAGAAAAGGAGTAGGTATTTTCTGCATTTCAGGTCAACAATCCGTTAAAGTTTTATCAAAAAAACTGCAACATGGCATTCCAAGTGAACTCCTTAATTTCAAAAATCAAGGACCTCTGGAGAATGGAATTCCTCGTGACAAGAGTCTGCAGCGCACTCCTTCGCAAAGAGCTGGATCTGCCCCCTTGGCTGGGGGCGCAAGAAAATCAAACTGCCCAGGGCGCCAAAAAACCACGGGCCGGCCCTGCTGGCACCTATAGCCACTGGAGACATCAACCCTTTTGCCCAATCGGAACTTTTGAAAAAAAAAATTTGGAAGTCACAAGGTGGGCACTCAATTAACCAAAGAAAATGGCTTTTAATAAGATTAAAAAGGATAGAAAGTTGGAAAAGCTGCCCCGCATACACCCAACCAGTTAGGCCATCACACTGGTGGGGTGTATGCAAGACAGTAGAATGTGTTGAGGTCAGGGTTCGCAAAAACCCAGGGTTTTTTAGTTTTGCCCAGCCCACTGGGTTTTTCCGGTTTAAACCGGGTTTTTTGGGGTTTTTCCTGGGTTTTTCGGATTTTTCATTTTACTGGGGCTGCTGTAGCATTGATGTCTTGATGTGCTACTTCCATTATTTTTACATAAGTTCCCTTTGTTAGATAGGCATCATTGTCTTGGGTAGGTAGGTCTGTGCTATCTATTTTGCAGATTATTTATCTCTTCTTCTCCAACTTTCTTAGAGGGAAGTGTTGGGTCTTCTCATTTGGTTGAGCAATCGCTTCTTTGACGAATTAATTCCACTTAGAATATTGCAAACATATTGTTTCCTTGAGAGAATATGATGTTGCGCATAAGTACCAAAGTGAGATAGCATCTCTTAAGATGAGCAAAGGATATTTCAGAAACCTGATAAAAGTTGCATCAGAACTCTCTGATCTGATACAAAAAAGTTCGCATCAGATTAGACATTGCCAATTTCAGTTGAATGCAGAGGAGTTGGGCTACGATTACCTATGGGTCATTGTTCTCTTCGCAAGCCAAGGTATCCAACAAGGTCAATGCCGAGCCACGCCGACATGGCTGTCAGCTCATGGTGGCAAATGATGATGGTGACATCGGTTTCGGTATCAGATTTACTCTATTCGACAGGTTTTCATGCCATTGAGGCAATCATCAATTGTGAACAGCAAGGTTCATCATATCCAGGAAAGGGAGGGGAAGGGGATGGGAAGGAAACGCGACCCGTCTGAGAGATGGAGCAGTATAATGAGTCGACATCAGTCTGAGCGGGTGTGTGCCTGAGAGGTAGTCTCTCGGGCTCAGCCATATTCCCCATTGCAACTCAGCCTCAGGCCTCAAGCCAGACACAATGAGCGTAATTCACAATTCAGCAGTGGATGCACATTTCACGACAATGGGACTGGCATTTGCTGCACATGGAACTCAAAATCTCTTTGCACAAATCTGAGATTTGTGATTGTGCAAAGAGATTTTGACTTCCATGTGCAAGCAAATGCCAGTCCCATTGTCGTGAAATGGCATCACCTGCTGAATTCTATCTGCTCTGTTGCTCTCTCTGCTGAATTGGCTGTTGATTGTGACTGAGCCCGAGTCTGACTTGAGGTGAGTTGCAATGGGTGGTAAATGGCCGTCTGTCTCCTCTGTCAGACAATAACTTCGGTTTTCTTAAGACGTGAATGTATTCTGGTATGCTAACGGCCCACACACAATTACAAAAGCCCCGTCCTGTCGCTCCTGGTTTTCCGGTGAAAAGGATAAGGCAAAAGGCTTGGCCTTGAAGTGCCGTGAAATTGAATTTGAAAGGCCAAGTGAAATTGAAAATGTCATGAAAACACTAAAAATGCATATTTATTTGGCCATATAATTCATGTGCACTGCAATATCTTTTCCGTGCAAATTCAAATGAAAAACCCTGTAAAAATACAAAAAACCCGGGTTTTTCAGTTTTGCCCGACCCGGTTAAAACCGGTTAAAACCCCCGGTTAAAACTGGGGTGGTTTAAACCGGGGCGAACCCTGGTTGAGGTGGTACGGATGCATTGTGGATTTGCATTGGGAAAGGGTTTCTTAAGCGATGATGAGGGAAAGGTGGGAAGTAGATTCTGGGAAGGGCAAGGACAGATCGATGTTTGATTAATGAGATGGTGGCCATTTTTAGGGTGTGGGAGGGCATACGGGGAAATGGGAGACATTTGGTTATTCATGACGTGTCTTTTTGGTAGTGTACTTAGGCCATCCCAAAAGTTTCAAGTATTACACCATACCATGAGAACGCGTTAACCAATGTGCATGATTTTTGGATGCTATATACTAGTACTATTCCTTGGTATACATACTGCCAATTTATATGATGTTTGGACTACTTTTGTAGACAGAGTGCTCTATTTTGTGCAGTTATGTCAACAGCCGTGGCCAGAAGTTGTTGAAATTTAGTCAAAAAAGTGATTTAAGAAGTGATCAAATTTTTCACACTGCCGAACCATTCTCTGGCCGAAATTCACCGAACTTTGCAACGCAGTCAGAAAGCAGAAGGTCATACACATCACTTTCTTCAACTGGCAGTGAATTTTGGTGGATCACCCTGTTCCATTGGGCACCACTGTGAATGGCGAATCCTGCAAGATGGTCCTGCAGGAGAAACTCCGACCTGCTTTGAGGAAGAAGAGACCGGGGCTCCTCGAAGAGGGAATCATCCGTCTGCACGAGAATGCACCGGTTCGCAAGACGAAAGCGATCGTTCAGCTTCTGGACCTGTGGGAGTGGGACACCTTGTTGAATTCTTCCAATTCTCATAATTTGTCATCACTGGACTCTTTCCTGTTCGCCAAGATGAAAGATCCTGTGAGGGGATGCCGATTCAAGTCAGAATATGGGATCAATGATGCTGTGACAGCATCCCAAAAGGCCCTGGCCAAGGCTGGTGACAGTGATGTTGTCATGCCGCTGCCCCACCGCTGGCAGGCATGTCTCGACCACAGCAGTAACTACTTTGAGAAGTGAATGGGTGGGCCTTTCATGACCAAGTGAGTTCATTTCATTTTATTTGCATTTCTGGAAAATGAGGAGGAATACTTAAGGGGGGGGACACCTGTATAAAATGTGAAAATTTGACTTTTTTCTCCAATTTTTTTAGCCTAAAAGATGCCTTCGAATCTCCTGAAACCAGTGGTAAAATGGCTTAGAATCATCTTGTTTACTTTAAAAGTTATAAAAGATTGCGCGACTACATCTGCTTCCGATTTCTGTGAGATTTCTCATGATCGCCAGAAAATATCACTTTTCAAACGTATTTTTACCACATTTGGATTTTTCACTCGCGGTAACCTTCTATCCCTTCCATCTTCGTGGTTTTTCATGTTAAAATGCTGAAATTTGGTACATAAAAAAAGTATCACAAATCGACTGACTGTGCCGGATTTTTCATTTTGTTCCTCCTTTTCAACCTAATGCAATAGAAGTACCGCCAAATTTAAGTTTTTCAGTGCTTTTAGCGATGCATGACAAAACTACGTCAATAACTGAACTGCAAGGACAAAAATGAAAAATCCGACACAGTCAAAAGTTTTGAACTGCCTTTAGCTAGTTATGACCAGAATCTGACCTCCCTGGCACTTGTGGTTGCACCGCTACGAGGGTCGGAACATCGCATCCATTTTTCACCTTTGAAATCACCCTGTATCTATACCGGTTAATATTTAGGGCTCAAATTTTGCACAGCACTTGTCCTACAAGCCTCCAAACTGTGTGCAAAATTTCATCCAAATCGGATAACAAATAAAAAAAATCACCGAAGACAGGTGTCCCCCCCCTTAAGACTTTTGGGATAGCCCTAGTACAAGGTCTAATCTGGTAACTACACATGATGATTGTGATACTGATCATGATGTGAGAGAAAATTTGTAACATGCCTTTGTCGAACCATGCTGGCCACAAAACAATGATAACCTTGCCACTATTCTGATGAAAATACATTTTTGGAAATTGCAGGGGTCCCAGCCACTTTTTGACAAATATAATAGGACATATAGGACAAATTTTCCTATTTTATAGGACATTATAGGACAGCTTGGATGCCAAAATATAGGACATTTATAGGACTCGACACCTTTTTTGCTTGACCAACTTCCTGCCCAAAAGGCAAAAAGTGAAAAAAACCACCCATCTTCCACCCACTTGTTTTTCTTTTCAGTTTTTGCCTTTTTTGTCATATGCTAAATTTTAATCAACAATTCACAAGTAAACTGAACATCAAACACGAAAGAGTAATGTGATTATGTAAATGCTATAGGGCCAGTGCTACATATAGTACAAAATAAGCAAGGACTGTTTTTATGCTACCTTTTTCTTGCCAGATAGGGCCCTACTCTGAGATTACTAAACTGAGGAAAAGTATAACTGAGAATTTGTTTCGAAAATGATTATAGCCCATTTTCACCTGAGCACTCAAGCAATATTGACTTGCTTTGGCAATAGTTGCTAAAAGCAAGTGGGTTTGATGGAAAATTTACCAGTTTGATTTAACTGATTGCTTGATTGATTGGCAATGCCTTTAAGCAAACAAGCCTTGCTGCCTGTAGCAAGTCAATCTTGCTTTAGGAGACAGCCGGTTTAAGATTTGGGGTGTTCGTAACTTGCTGCAGCCTTGTACTTTTGTACGAATTTATTCGTATTCATATCCCATTGTTCGTATTTTTGCCCTTCAAGCGTAGGTAGCCAAATCAAAAATGCCTGGGCATCGTTCTTGCAGAATTCAATGATCTGATCTGATAGCGATTTGATCGCCCTGTCAAAGGACAAAAGAATAGCATAATAAGCCACTCTACACAAATATTTTTTTTCAAAGATTTGGCTGTGACTTTCTGCAAAGCTTCAGGCCTATGTGAGATTTAGAATTCAAATTAAAAAAAATTTATTCAAGGTTTTATTTCCGAGAGAAAGAAAGTTGATTCGAGACAGGTCGGTAAATTTGATGACAGAATGGTCAAGACTGAGACTTCTGGGACTTTGTGCAAAGCATCAGAGCTCTGAAAAATTTAGATTCCAATTAAGTCTCGTTTTGCTGCTGCTGTTGGCCTCAAGCTAACATTTCCTCACCTTGATGGTAGGCCAGCCCCAGGAAGTAAAGCAGGTGTAGGTAGGTAGGCCCTTATCAGACTAGTTTTTCGTTTTCTTTTCTTTTTCAATCACGCAATTTATTTTTGTGCTGATGATAACAGCCACTGATTAAACATTGGACTTCAAATTTGTGTTTGTAAAAAATTAATAGCCGTTTGTTTTGGATTACTTCCGACAGAAAATTAATTTTGCTGAGAAAGTTGAACATGTCATGTGGATTGAAGGTAGGTTTGTGATGGGTTAAAAAGGAATGTTGAGAACAGATTTCATTCACAAATCTTCATTCACTCAGTCGGTCATTTCTTTCCCTCAATTTAATCACTGGGACTGATTAATGATGATGTTTCATGACACAGCTTTTTGCAGCTTCGAGTGAAAATAAGCAAAATATAGGAAATATAGGACAGCAATTTGAATTGTGGTACAAATTCGTTTTCTAACTTGAAATTGGTCTGTTTGAGGCGTGCACCAAGAGCAAATTCAAAACCAGTGTTTACCGGTCACTCAAAACCAGTGTTTACTGGATCAGTTTAAGTGACCAGTACATACCTACTGGTTTTGAATTTGCCAGAAGTACTTTCATTCTCTTCCAAAACAACTTCTTTTTGGCATTTTGGTAAATATCTGAGAATCAAAAAACATGTAAATCAACACCGGGGGGGGAAAAAAACGAAAAGACAAAAAAACTTGAAAATATAGGACATATAGGACAGTTTTCCCGAATTATAGGACATTATAGGACAAGTCTAAAAATATAGGACAATATAGGACATTATAGGACGGCTGGGATCCCTGAAATTGATGTGCTGATAAGCTGACTGCATTTGGTGCAGTTGAAGGCAAAAAATACCGGTGACAAAATGCACACAAAATCAACTGCTACAGCAAGCAAACACTAACCAAGCAGGCCACCTACATGCAATCTGGCAAAAAAACAAGCAATGAAGTAAACACAACTGACATTTGGACAAAAAAAACTCTGGGTGAATGAATCCAGACAAACAAATGAGAATTTACCTCATCAGCAAAGAGCACAAGTTTCTCTTTGTGAGCAAATTTGATTATCTCTTCAATGTTTTTCCGACTCAAGACCTGGCCTGAAAAAAAAAAACAGAAAGGAAAAATTGGACCTCCCTGTACCAGAAAGTGTCAGCTGCCATTTTATATTGTTTTTGTGTTGTTTTTTATTCCTGGTGATGAAGAGAGCATCATGGCTCACCATGATCTTTCCTGTATCCCATTTGCACTTTATTTTTTTCAGTTTTCCTACTTAGTTACTGGATAACTAGACTGGGGTTACACTTTGCAGGTGTAAAATGTTTTGTGTCAAATCAGGTGTAAGTCATTTTCACTTGCAACTGCCATTGATGACAATTGCAAATGTAACTGAAGAGTTGTTAACTGGCTGGTTGTTGGCAAATGTAAGTTGCCATGGATGCGCCACTTTGGGACTGCCACTGAAAGTTTTAAAATGTATTTCTAGAACCTGATCAAGTTTCCAGGCCTACCCTCAACGTTTTGGACATGTCAGTTAATATCTTTTCGTATGATGAATCAATGTTATGATTAATTTAAAACTTCTCAATTTAAATGCCCCATCAACGAATTTATTCATCAATATGACCAAAGTGACAAGGATGAATCAAATGAATCAGTGAGAATCAAAAGGTCATATGTCCACATTTTAGCCATTTTGAGTCAAGAGCGAAAACATGATCGCCGTGCATGCGTGCACAGTTTGCAATCAAAGCGTCGGATGTCTGACATTCTCAAACTGCCAAAATTGCTGAAATATTCAGTGCAAAATTCTGCTTCGGAATCAAAAGGTCATAAGTCCATGGACATATGACCTTTTGATCACAAAACATTGAAAGTCAAACGGCTGTTGTTTTATCAGATATGCCTGGCCGTCTCTATTTGGCCCGTCCTTGCCTGTCGGTTAATTCCAATCGAAAGAAAACAAAAGCATGGCATCAAAGCCGGACTTCGCCATCCAAGAAACAAGTACAGGATGCATGAAATAAACCTCTCTGTTAGAAATGCAATCAATATGAAATATACGTTTTCACTCGCAACACCATGAGGTAAAGAGCAAAGGAGCATCATATTCGTTAGATTTGGAGTGCGGGTGAAAGAAAAACCATGGGAAAAACTTTGAAACTGTGAATGGGGTTGACGCCCGGCCACAGGTATGCATTTTTTGTCGGTCAATCAGCAAAATAACTATGTGCGTGTATAACAAATATTGGAACACTCTGCATATCCGAACTCAATTGGCAGATTTTTTTTATCTCGGAAGTGGTTTCCACCAATCTGCAATCTGATAACATGAACTGTCTTTTTGGTAAACACAGATATTTCCTTGCTTTTTAGCATTTGTCTTTTCCAGAAAATATCGGAGGCATTGATTGTGCCAACCGTATCCTGCACATACATTTTTAAAACCTTCCTCTTGGGACGCCCTGTTAGTTGAGTCCTGGTCCTCTTGATCGGAAATTGTCTCCTTTGACTTGAAGGGGCAATTTTATTGATGTGATCATGATCTGGAAAGCATTTCCATCCTGGAAAGTGCGATTCTTTGACCCGTTCAGGAGTTTGGAATCAAAAGGTCATAAGTCCAGAGGTTTAGGCGGGCCATAACATGGACCCCTTTAACACAATGACCATCAAAATCTGCATGAGAACTGCTGTAGACGTACCAAAGAATGTCCCAAAACGAAATTTCGAGCAAATCAGGCGATCTGAGGTAAGACAGTTTTTTGCATTTTTCTTAAAATTGTGTTTTGTGGACATATGACCTTTTGATTCTCACTGATTCAAATATAACTTGCTTCACATTTTATGAGCATCCACTATCACATGATGGGTGGTATTTCACACCACCAGACATGGAGTACATGTCAATACAACTATCGGCATCGCAAGCCGATAGCAGTATCGGCTCTGAGGCCCTCTTTCAGCCTCGCACAACAGCAGAACAGATTAGTTATGAATTTCAACTCGGCTCTACTATTTTAGTGTTTAACACCACAGGGTCAAAATTTTAACAATGGCTCTGCTGGATTCAACCTTTACCAACAGTGCATTCATGCAAAATTCTGACCGATTGCCAACTTCATTTTGGACACTGTGTAGATGGGTTCCAGGCTTGGGGTTGCCTTCAACTAAAAAAAAACAATTTGGAGCAAAAAATGATTGGGGTTGCAACTAAAAAAAACAAATAAGGAGAAAAAAATGTGAAACACTTCTTGTGGCTCAAGTAGCCTAAATCAAATGCATGACTCTCTTTTTTAATCTTGCCAGAGGAAAAATAGCAAGTAGGGACAGTTAATTTGAAGGTCAACTCGATCTTAAATCTACTTCTTCAGTTCATGGAAAATGCAAGGAGAGATGCTTGTCAAAACTCTATTCGTGTCAAGAATCCTATGAAATACGAAATAGTAGTACGAGCCCACTTACCTGTTGGGTTGCCAGGGTTTATTATCACAATGGCTCTAGGATTGCAATGTTGCCTGGATTCGTTTATCGCCCTCTGTAGGTCATTAATATCAAGGCCCCAATTCTTACTTTCATCGAGGAAATAACCAATCTGGAAAATTGGGATTTAGTCGCATTGTGGATGACTTTAATAGGACAGTTACAGCAGCATAAAGGAAGAACAAAAATAGCAGATTCTAAAACTGGGTTGCAAAAATTGCAATTCACGCATGACAAGAAAAAATGTCATGCCGATTCATGATCAAAACAGTTTTTTCTCAAATTTCTATCAAAAACGATTATGCACAAAACGAGTTTTCAGCATTTATTTCAAATAAAATTCCCCACCCGCATTATTCCCCGACTCTTCCTGCATAAGTTTCAATTATCATGCATTCCCCTATGACAAAACAGAGCAAAAAAGGCAAATTTCAGACACAGTTAAAAACGTGTTAGTTTAAACGAATTTCCCAATTTGATTCTTCAAATGGCCAGATCTTCACTTCTGCAAAAAAATACCATGTCTTCCTCGTTTTTCAGAAAGTTCAGAAAATCCCCTCGTTTTTCAGAAAGTTCAGAAAATCCAAAGTACGAATATTTTCCAAGTTCACCAAAATTCCCTAACTTTTCCAGGTTTTCCAGATCGCTGATCATGTTGAAAAGTAAACTGTCTGTGTAAAGCTGCATCAGAACAGCCAGCCTTTTTTTGTTAAGACTAAAAACCGAGTCAGAATGGACAAATTTTTCGCATCAGACTTTTTCAGATCGTCTGCACTAAACAGATTTGCAGTCAATGGGCAATGGTCAATGCTCCACTGTTCGCCTTTGCAGATTGTTGCAAGTGTCAATCTGTTTTAGACAGACCAACTGAAAAGTCTGATGCAAAAATTCTGTCAATTTATGACGCATGTTTTTTGCCTCACAAAAAAAGTCTGGCCATTCTGATGTGGCGTTAAGAAGAATCTCAGTTTCACTGTGCTTGCAAATTGATAACCATAACATAAGTAACAAATTAAAAACGTGATAACACTATAAATCTGCTAATAAACATCATTCACTTGATACTTCTCTGAAACTCTGTCATGCTTTCATGCCAAGCTGCATTGCACAGCATTGTTCAACAGTCGGCCAAAGTTTCTTTGCCAGTTTGTCCATCAGGCAAAGATGTGATGTAATTATGGACGGTGGCCCAAATGCCGTGTTTTCACAACACAATGCCCAGAAAGATCTTGAACAACCAGCATAAGTGCACATTTAACACATCAACAAATCACCTGCCTGGTGCATGTTAAATTCTGCCAGACTTGCAGAGTAAAGAGGATATTGTGGAATTGGAACCATAACACCAGGCTTCTTCCCATTTATGACATTGTTCAACAACTCCAGACATGCCTACAAAAAATTGAGAAAAATAACAAACAATAAACAGTGATTCTCAATTCCTGAGACCAAAATTTAATTTTTACAATTTGAGAAAACCAAACTTCACCTTATGATGGGAAGGGTTCCATCCATGTTTTTTAACCCATTCAGATCCACCAGGCAAGACATCTCGCTCACCCATAACTGACCTTTTTATCCATAAGCGAGATATCTCGCCATGTATAAAGGATGCACTTATGTCTGGCCAATGCAGTGCCAGACCCATCTATTGGGCGTCTTTGCAGATAAAAAAGGTCCAACCATCTGTCGGGTAGTCTGAGAGGTGGTTTCAAGTCATTCTCATAGATAGATGTCTGAACATCCACAGCAAAAACAGCAGAGCCATCTATCGGATTTTGCATGAACTAGTAATTGTGCCATCTCTTGGATGTTTTTTTTTTAAGTTTCTGGCCTGGCGGCGGCGGATGGAACGAGTGTGCTTGAATTGCGACATCGAAGCTTGATAAATTTCGCCTGCGGAGGGTATTTATTTTGCATCAAATTCGAAAATGCGCTTTATTTTCTTTTTTTTTGACCCATTGGAATGGGGTTTTTTGTGGATTTGTGGTGAAAATAGCTATTTTCAGTGGACGTTGAGTTGAAAATGAAGCGCCGAGGCTTTTTCATGGTGGTTAGAGATTTTTTCAAGACCATTTTTCTGAACAAAATGTGACAAGAATCATGCCGATATCTTCATAAGAGGAAAGTTATTCAAAATTTCATTTTGCTTTTTTGTCAAAATTTGCGGCGCCGGGGGCCAGTTTTCCCAAAAAATCAAATGATGCGAATGGGTTAAAATGTACCATATCAATCTACTGACCACACTTCATTTTAACGGGGAGCTTATCTTGTTAGTGGAATTATTGATAAAAGTCCAACTGGGCTAACCATTAATGAATGGAATTAATGGCATATCTGATTCACCTAACACCATTAAAAATCGAGTTTTCACAAATCATGAAGATATAGTAGACAAGTAGGTACCTATCTAGCTCAACCAATTGGTTTGCCAAAACGTCATGCCAAACGTGTTGCAGTTCATCGGACTTTCCTCCAGCCATGTCATGTCCCCAAATTGTCAGGACATGTTCAATGGCATTCCTCGGAGTCAAACTGTACATGACATGACTTGATGCTGGTCCTGAGGCCAACCAATGTGACACAGAATGAAGGCAGACACCAGATATGCGCAGCGCATTGCCACATGTGGCGATATTGGGGCTCATTTTCCACCATATCGACCATGCTGATTGCTGATACATGACTGACGAAGCATGAGGTGGTGGTGGCATCCAGAAAGAGGCAGACATGTGCAATCTGGCTATTGACATCCATGCAAATCGCAAAAAATCAAAGTCAAATCATTTAAAAATTAAAGCAGGTACCTACTCCTAAAAAAGCAAAAAAGCAAACCCTGATTCCTTCCGATGCTCCACCACAGAGAATGATGCTTTCAGGATCAGATGGAATGCCATCCCTTCGTTCGATGTATTCAGAGACATGCTGCCTGATCAGATCAATACCATACGAGTCGGTATAAGAGCCTTCAAAGAGCACAAAATTAGACCCAATTAACTAAGCTAGAATGGTGAACAGCTGATGACTTCTACAAACGGCAGCCAAAGTTTTCACAGAACTAAAACATGCTGACGACATCATCCCTTATTCATGGGCGTTTTTGTCCCATGGGCCCAGGACCTTTCAGTAAACAAGACAAAACAAGAATGTCTACCTGAGTTCTGACATTCAACAAATCTTTGTCTCATGGCAAAACTTTTGGCATTCTGGCTTCAGAAAAATAGGCACCAAGTAACACAAAGATTTGAAATGTGAACTGGGCTATCGGGGGGGATGAAACACTTTTTCAATCTTCTGTTTTTTCTCAAAAAGTCTTTGGCATAATGGACTGAAATTTTGCATGGACATGGAAATGAGCTTCATTAAGCTGTAAGCACAGGATGGTTGGTCTCCTTTTTCTAATTTGAATGAAATTTTGAATCAAAGTGGTGTTTCATTTTTACCCACAAATCTTAAAAGTGAAACATGTTATGGTGAAAAGTGAAAAACAGTGTGGTAAAAACAGAACGCATGCTTTATTTGCTCCTGTAAGGCAGCTGGATGCATTGTAAGGTGTAAAAACGAAACACCAACATCTAATAATGAAACCCAATGCAAAAAACTGCAATGTTTTAGCATTTATGGTGTGTTTTTTTTTTCTGACATTTCCAAATGCCACTGGACCGCATTTTTTGGCATTCATAAATAGATTTAATAAATTTTTTCAACTTTTGCTGTTGATGCTCACCAGCTTCCCAGCCTACTGTGTCAATGTGAGCCAAATATATCATTAAACAAGCCGAGTTTCAATTTTTTGACGAGCCAAAACTGTACCGATGCAAGGTTTTCAGGTATTCTGTTGGCTCCACCTACTATTTAGTGGGAACCTTGATGCCCATTGGCCTAGTTCTAGGACTCAGACTACTGGAATGATTATCTGAGCAGTAACAAGCCCAATTTTAACTTCATCTGTTCACGTTAATTTGTTTTTGCAGCAAAAAAACTTCTGTTAACTGGGCAAAAAACTAGGGCCATGAATGTGCCTTAATTTTCATACAAAAAGCTGGTAACTGTAGTCCAGTTGGCCTGCTGACCTATCTAAATATTGAAAAAGCAGTAAGTTTGGGTTGAGAAGTTTTTTTCTACCAATGCAGGGGTATTCGCTCTTAAAAAGGAGTGGAGAATGGTGTTTCATTTTTACCCCATTTTGTGTAGAAAACGTAAGGTAAAAATGAAACACCCCCTAAACAGAAAATGAAACTTTACAAGCCAATTTCGAAGGTTTCTTGTCAAAAGCAAGACTTACCTGGACCTAAATTTGCTACTGAGCTTTACCTGGCACTTTCCGCTGATTAGTTAGTGGAAAAGTTTGATGCGCGCATCAAAAATTGTCAAAACAGCAAAAAAAGCCATTGTGATTTTTATCAACAAAAAAGGCCTGATATCGGGTGGATTGCACAGCCTCGAGCCAAGTCAGCCCAGAGCCAAAGCTGGCCCAGAGCCAAAGTTGGCCCAGTGCTTGTTGGCCCTGGGCTAAGGAATCGGGCCAAAATGAGTTGCACAGCGAAAGTTAGCACTCGGACTACTTCGCACGAGACTAAAGTTAGCACTCGCACCAAAAGGATTTAGCCCCGTGCTAAATGGGTTTGGCCCCGTGCTAAATGAATTTGGCCCCGTGCTAAGTGGATTTAGCCCCGTGCTAAATGAGTGGATTTGGCCCCGTGCTAAATGAATTTGGCCCCGTGCTAAGTGGATTTAGCCCCGTGCTAAGTGGATTTAGCCCGGTGCTAAATGAGTTTGGCACCGGAATTTAGCCCCGTGCTAAAAGGGTTGGTCCTGTGCTAAACCGGTTTGGCCTCGTACCTGCATCTGTCGGCAAGTATCCACATTTATATTCTTGAAAGCAGTGGCGGATCCAGCTGCTGAAAAATAAACTTTCATGCTGATTTTTTTTTCAGGGATGGGAGGATGGTGCAAAGAAAAAAACAAGTCAATTCGGTTTTGAGCGCAACCGCATTTTTCGCGCTGTGTTTCAGTTGCTGCGGCCTTCGGTCGACAGATTTACAAACCCTGCCGCGACTTTAGATGGCAGAGAGCGTTTGGTGCAAGAATGGTCGATTGGAGCCCTGTTTTCCTGTTTTTGCAAGAAAGAAAAACAATTTTTCCCACCTAAAGTTATCTGAACCTGACCTAACCCTGTCCCCTCTCGGAAAAAACGATGCTCGGTGGGGGCCCCGGCCTGCCATCTAAACTCGCGGCAGGGTTTAAACTGGCCTCCCGGCAGGGTGCAGTCTCCCCGCCTGGCGGGAATTTCCCATACCCCGAAAATGATGCCCCTGCTGAAAGGGCGTGTCAAGCCAGGCACAGGTGCTGGACCGGATCCCTGGAGCAGGGAAAAGCCACAAAAAATTATTCAACAACAAACACATTTTTGTCCAACACACAGGAAAAACGCCGTTCCGCTGGAGGATTTCACAACTTTCAATAGGGAGATTTTCTGTCAGGCATGGGAGGATGGCGCAAAGAAAAAAAAAGTCAATTCGGGTTCGTGTGACATGGTTTGGCCCAGCTCTGGCTAATGACGAAAGTGACCGGGACAGGCAGCAAAGATAGAGGCCAACCCAAAGGCGCAGGCCCAGTCCTACAGGCTTCACATCTGTTGATGGCAACGCGATTGGGACCACAAGGCACAAGCATGTTTTTGTCGAATTTTTGGAAACGCTTGAGAAAAAAAAAATGGAAAAATGGCCTCCTGGAAATACTCAAGCAAAATGTGCGCAGAGTGCATTGAAATTCCCCACTTGAGCCTCCCATCGAAAAAAAGTTGACAAAACAATATACAAGCTCAATTTTTGCAGTTTTTGAAGCTAGCATTCGACTCTGCCCTGCCCGGAAGCAGGGCCAAGTCTCGGGCTAAATATGACCATTTTTCACGGACTTAGCACTCGATTTAGCCCTCTGCTAAGTTGGCACGAGGCTGTGCAATCCTCAATTTAGCCCAGGGCCAGTGAAAGTCAGAGGGCTAACTTTAGCAGGAGGACTAATTTATCCCAAAGCTGTGCAAACGCTTCTCGCTTAGCCCAGAGCCAACTTCGACTTTAGCCCAAGCCCTCTGGCTAAATCGGAGCTGTGCAATCGACCCATCATGTTTTAAGCCAAATTCCGACCATTTTATTAATTTGGCTGGTTTCTGCATGGGGTGTTTCATTTTTACCACCTTCAAAATGTGTTTCATTCCCCCCCTAGATATTCTTTCATTTGATATGTAAAATGACCTCAGAGCTGTTCTTTCATTGGAAATGTCAACTGGCCTCACAGCTATTCTTTCATTTTTTGAAATGTCGAATGGCCGCATAGCTGTTCTTTCATTTGAAATGTTAACTGGCCTCATAGCTATTCATTCATTTTTTGAAATGTCGAATGGCCTCAAAGCTGTTCTTTCATTTGAAATGTCCAATGGCCTCATAGCTATTCTTTCATTTGAAAAGTCAAATGGCCCCATACTGTTCTTTAATCTGAAATGTCAAATGGCCTGGCTGTTCTATCATCAAAAAGACATCTATCACGCAGGGTTCAGTCAGATGACAAATGACTTCACTCCATGGGAATGAGATATTGGTCATTCTTTTTAGCTCTCTTTCAATGAAGTTTGCAAATCAAGAAAATCATCAATGAAGTTAATTGTGAACATCATTGTTGATATAAATCAGCGAGATCAGACGAGACCTATCGCCCAGACAAGTGTTCATAAACAATTCCCGGGAATGTTACTTTTTTGGGAACTTGGTGAGGGAACAGATGAAAATTCCTGACTTTTTGGAATAGCCATAGGAGTTTTTAGGAATACTCCCAAATTTCTCAGTAATTTTGTGAATAATACTGGGAATTTGGGAAGACATTCCTGGGAATTTTGAGAATGTTCCCAGAAACTTTTAATCTTTTGCAACACCCCATAATCAAGATGATATCATGATCATGGAGAATCACATATCAGATAGATCACAATCAGATATCGTCAGACAGATCACGATGACACACAAGAAGGCACAAAGGATTTGTCATTTGGCCAGTGTTGTGATTGGTATCTGGTCAATGGATTTTTGTAAAAGAGAGGTGTACTCCAGGGATGGGTGATGCATGAGTGCGAGGCAGGGGTTGTTCAATGAAGGCTCAAAGCACGCATGTTCGAAGCATGCAGGTACCTTGGTGCAGTCTTCATGATCACAACCAGAATCAGAGTATTTCTGAAAGGGGATCCAGAGTAACAAAAAACCCCTGAGTCAGTTTTTGTTCGCCAAAAGGGCATGAAAGGGGACACAGATTTCTCCAAGCACAATTTCGGCTGTTTTATTATGTTTCCAAGCACAATTGCCTGATTATTGCAGACTCTTTATTCTGGAAAATTGTCCAGTATTTTTGACAAGAATCTACATACATATTTGTAAATTTTGCATAACAAATCTTTTGCATGTACCTACAGTCCCTTCTCAGTACTGTGAAACAGAATAAAAATAATCCTACAGTTGAAATGCAAGATTAACTCACCTACACTGTTTCCTCTGCAGCCTCTTTCTAATATTTGCCTTGCTCTCTCCTTCACATCATCTGGGATTTTTGCATCATTGAACGAATCGGGATACGTCACCAGAACTAGGAGCTAAAGGAATAAAAATAAAAGGATAAAGGAAAGGAATTAAATATGCAGCATGAATGCCCTGACAACCAAACAGGACTGGGTCCATATCCAAAAATCCAAATGACTTGGTATGTACCTACTGGTAAGTGGCAACACACATGTCGTGTGCGCGTCGTCAACTTGCGTCCGCATCCGCACGCTCATGGTGCGCGGGCACGAAAAAAATGTTCGATTTTGCAGACGACGGAAATCGAAATTGCCTAAAGAAGGGGGGGCGAAAAGAAGCCCTGGGGCGAAAAGAAGCCCTGGGGAACACCCCGAAAACCTTACACAAGTTTAAGTTTAAGTTTAAGTTCCTAATTTTTGCAGAATTTCACTTATTGCAATTTTTGCAAATTCGAAATTCAAATTAACGGTCGCTGTCGGATCGCATATGGATTGTGACATCATCTACCTATGCCATGATTATTGTGCGAATCTGGACATCACTGGCCTTCCTAGATCCCCTTGTAGGCTATCTGATAGCACCAGATATTGCTATGGCCGGATGGGGTTATGCCCATTTTAGGTAGGTACCATACATTGGATGAGTTTTCTCTGGAATTTTTCAACAGAGATATCGGCCTTTTTGCAGTCTGGCAATTCTTGGACATTCGGGGCTTCCGATGAGACCATTCTTAAACGGCTTGTGCCAAAAATGGGGTCCCATTTTGGGCCGACTGGGGTCCCTTATCACTTAGGTATGTTATGATACTTATATGGGACCAGTATTGGTCAACAGGGACTCACGATGGGGAACATACTGGATGATTTTAGGTATTTCAATACAAGTGGGGCAAATACGGGCCACATGTGGGCCGCAATTCTGTCAGTGAAGTGAGATCGGGCCACTCATATCGGACGCATGTCAAATACACATGTGGGGCCCTTATCGGGAAACTCACAATCTGGAAGGACACTTTTCGCAACTTTTCCGCGGGCTTCTGGTTTTGCCTGCGGGCTTGTAGAAAAATAAGTCGCGGAGCCCGACAGGCTCCTTGCCTGAAATTTTAATTTCGAGCCCTGTGGAAGAGCCCTGATTGCACTGTTCCCTTCCTGATCCAAATACAAATTAATAGGTACCATAATGAAAATGAAGAACCTATGATCGAGGAACAAATGATAAAATGTGGCGAATTCCCTGCAAGTTTGTTTCCTCCGCTGTTTCGGAGTTGTCTCCACTTACCTCTTTCACGGAACAAAAAATATTTAGTTTTGCAGTTCTCGTGTCCCCGACGAGCTTGCCAGCAAGCTGATAAAGTTGCAAGTTTACACCAAAAGACAGCGGGAGTTGTGGCACCTATCCGCAATCGTAGTCTTGGTAAATTCGAGCTGCGACACAGGCTAAAAATTCTACTTCCCATTCCATTTCTCCCATAAATGCTGCACCACAATGAACATGGATAACATCGGGTCTCTCAGAACAACTAAGTCAACCACTGCTGCTGGGTCTTTCAGAAATATTAGGAGAACTCCTTGCTCAAAATTGCCAAGGGTTTTCTTTCCGACGGACTTTCGAAGGACGTTGAGGTGGGTAGGAGTTTTCATGAGACTTTCAAGGAACTTGAGGTTGTGCTTGACCCGGGACTTTTGACACATTCAGTAGAACAACCAAAGAATACGAGTATTCTTTGGTAAATTTCTCGTAGTAAGCTGTTTTTCAGTTTTGCCCTTTCATGGGAAAGAGATGATGAGGTCAGAAGAGTGGTAGCCTAGCACGCAGGATGGTACCTACCACTGGTAGGTAGATAGGTACCTACCATCCTGCTGTACAACAATTTGGTGGTGGCCAGACAAAAACTGTGCTGAATATTGCCTGCACCGTAGGTAGAGAAAGAGAAAGAAAGAAAGCTTCATGATGAAAACTAAAAACTTGGAATAGGAAACATTGTTTACTAAAATTTCTGCGCCATTTGACTAGGAAAAAAATGCAGAAAGGGAAAACATGGGGATACAGGATTCGAGGGCAGGTACCTACCTACCTCTCTTTCCTGGGAAAAACAGGAAAACTGCCTGTGAAAAACTGGAATGATTGAATCTGGCAGAAAATATCGCTGACTCCGTATCGAGTAAGAAACCAAGGTGCTACCGGTAGGATGTACAGTCCAGGATGTAGGTACATTATGTGCAGTCCTGATACAAATGCAACATGCAGAAATTGTCGATCACTTAGGAAAAATGCAATTAATGAAGTAATGCCCTCCATGATTCATCATGACTATCTATAAAACCAGGAAATTTTAAACGAAATCGAAAGCCTACACAACTAACCTGCCTAATGAAAGTTATTGGTTTTTGACCCATTGCATGAGCATCACCAATATTTGCCTTTATCACTTTTGAAAATGGCTTCTTGGCGCCCTAAAAGAAACGACAAAATATTTTATTTATTAAATAAAACCGCAAGACACATTTTTGCAGATGATCAGACTATCGATAAAATGTGCCATACTTGCCAATTTTAAATTCACAGAAAAATACGTATCCACCCAAGGAACATGCAATCCCAAAACCCACACCATATTTTTCATGATGGACATTAAAAAAGCTTCTCGAGAGAGCTGCAAACATTTAAGTCAACCCAGTGCAGAGTGCCCTATCTGCCAATTTTAAATTTTCAGAAAAAATGTGAATCCACCCGAGGAGCATGCAATACCAAAACACAGAAATCACATCTTTCAGAAAAAAATCATGGGCACCAAAAGTCAACCCTTGTGTTGAGTATGCGGTTC
>JASGXE010009461.1:0-26880 GCA_030068105.1 Sinentomon sp. SZTP_YWyxl
TTCCTTTGGACTGAAGCGGTGTTGTGTGTTGGTAAACATAATGTTGCTAAACGAAACACTCCCTAAAAGTCGAGACTATTGACAATAAAATTTTGGCCGTTTTCAATGAGATTTTTGGCTCTTTAGATTGAATCGTTGACTGTTTACAATGTGAATTTGACTGTTTATGATGTGGTGAGAACTTAAGTTCCTTACGTTTTGCTTAAATTTGTGTTCAAATTCTCATACTGCATAACACCTTTCAAGAGACAATCAAAATTTTTTCATGGAAAAACCACCGACAAACACTACCACGTATCTTAACCGGATACTAACACGTATCTTAACCGGATGGCGGACTCTGGTAAAAAGGATGGATTCTCAGTTTTACTCGTACTTTGCATGGATGTTTTACGCAAAATTCACAATTACATTTTAAACTTCACGACGAGCGATGGTCGGTTTCTTGTCTGGGAATATTCCACGAGGTTGTTGGTGAGAAAAATTACCAAACGTACAATTTAGCCAACCACAAGGAAAATTGTCGGAAGGACGTGAAATCCTTCAAAAATCCCTTCAGTCAAAGGGAGGTATTTGCCAATCCCTAAAACAATCACCGCAAAACTATCCAAACCCGAAAAGTCCTACAGATCTTCATCAAACACCTTGAAATTTGTTGACCTGTGGGAACCTGCAACAGAATATACAACATAGACTGCTGAAATACCTATCTTTCCATCTTCAGTTGTTTTACGCAAGAGGGCCAATTTTATAAATTTTACCAAAACGGTTGACCTCGTTCCCGTGGCGTTATTTCCAAAATTTCAACCAAAGCGGGAAAGTAGCTGCATCAGAAAATCTGGGGAAAGTCGCAGAAAGCGAGATTACTCACTTTGCAAGTGGGAATTCCTCATTTTTTGCTCCAACTATGCTTTGCGGCCAAGGCTTGTGCAGATTAAGCGCCGTTCATTTGCTTTCTAATTTGTTTCAGATGTATAAACGGTCCATGAATGGTGATCCACGCTTATCAATGGATTCAGTTATTGGAGACATCGACGGCGCGCGGCTGCCTGGGTTTCAACAGAATGCACCGTAAACTTTCAAATTCGCTGATTCGAGACGCAGACAGCGGGGCGACTTGCCGTGGTTTCAAGAATGCATCAGGAACTTTCTGAATGCGGCAGGAACTTTCAAATCGGAAATTTGGGACATCGAATGCGGAAAGACTTCCGCAGTTTCAACCAAATGCGTCAGGAATATTCAGCAACGAAAATTCGAGACATCGAACGCCGAGGGACTTCCGTGATTTCAATGAATGCGTCAGGAATTTTCAATATCGGTGATTCGAGACATCGACTGCGGAGTGGCTTCCGCGGTTCTAACTGAATGCATCTAGGAACAACATCAGTGACTTTGAGACACGACAGCGGAGCTACTTTCATGGTTTCAACTGAATGCATCGGAACTTTCAACATCAGTGGTTCGAGACATCGACCGCGGAGCAACTGAATGCACCAGGAACATTCAAAGTTTCAACTGGATATGTCAAGAACTTTGAACATCGTTGATTTGTGGCATCAGCAGCGAAGCGACCTCCATGGTACCAGCTACATTGGAAGGTCCATTCTATTCCTTGGCTCATCAAGGATGTGTGGAAAACTAAATTTCAAGGAGATTCAACAAAGGAACGTGGATGTCCAAAATTGGACTCAACGCCACTCTTCAGCGGCTGGAGAAATATTCCGGTCAATTCCCTGGTTACAATCAATGACTGAAAATAATGCCTGTCGATAACAGTTGCTCCAATGGTCAATCCGACTAGCTGCGGTCATGCTGATATCTACTCCTGTTCACTGTCCTTTCAACTGCCTCGTCATTTTCAGCAGTTTCAAGTCGATTCAGTATGAAGTCTTTTGGCAACCGGAATCTTTATAGCTACACTGCCATCATGTTCGACTCGGACGTGACCAGGATCGTTGTTGTCATAGCTCTTTTTCAGTCTGTTACAAGGTTAGTCGACTTTATGTGAAGCAACCCAATGAATATAGCATTGAACTGAAATAATTGGCCGAATTCGCAAACTAAGACAAACTTGAACCCGCGCTTCAAACAACGATTGTCGGACGTTTCAACAGAATTTTGTAATTGAAACAAAGGGAAACCTTTGCAGCATTTTGGTCTTTGATCTGCGATTCATGTTTTCGCGGTTTGAATTTTAAACAGAGATTTTCTTCAACTTCGTTTAGAATTCGGCCAATTATGCGGTAAATTCGAAGGAACTGTGTACTTTATTAAAAATGTTTTACACTACAAGCGGTAGGTGCCATATGGCCAGTTTGTCACCATATTGGATAAATTACGTCCGTACTGACTGCGAGCTTCTTTGAAAAATGCCGAAAGCCGAGCTCCCTTTGAGAGTTTTTCTCAGCAATTTTGCAGACAAGAAATAAAAGATTGTAATCAGCTAGTAAAAGGGTTTGGGGCACTTTCGCCGAAAGGAATTTCGCAAAACGAAACTCGCCGAAAGGAAATTCGCCGAAAGGAATTTCGCAACCAGTTTTTTTGCAACGGGGAATTTCACAAGTGGTATTTTGGCAACTTGCATTTTCGCAAACGAGGACTCTTGCAACTGATGGTTTCGCCGAAAGGAAATTCGTCGAAAGGAATTTCGCAACTGGTTTTTTTGCAACGGGGAATTTCGCAATTGGTATTTTGGCAACTTCCTTTTTCGCAACGAGGATTCTCTCAACTGATGGTTTCGCCGAAAGGAAATGCGCCGAAAGGAATTTCGCAACCGGTTTTTTTGCAACGGGGAATTTCGCAAATGGTATTTTGGCAACTTGCATTTTCGCAACGAGGACTTTCGCAACTGATGGTTTCGCCGAAAGGAATTTCGCAACTGGGAATTTCGCAAATGGTATTTTGGCAACTTCCATTTTCGCAACGAAGACTCTCGCAACTGATGGTTTCGCTGAAAGGAAATTCGCAACTGGTTTTTTTTGCAACCGTGAATTTCGAAAACCGTGAAGAGGATCGATGAGCGTTGTTCCAAAATATTTTCCAGTCCCCAAAAATGTGGATATTTTTAGAACTCCGCCTCTCCAACCGCCACACCACGCAAAAGCCGTCAGCTTACCCCTGCTCTCGGACCCATCCTTTTGGAAATGTCTGCGGCTCAGTTTGCACCTCCGTTTTTAGACCAGTAATAGTTTTTGATATTCTGTACTGACACCTATCCGTCCATCAGGAACAACGGCCGCCCCGGGTCGTTGAAATAAACGAAGTTTTGTGAGCAACTTTGCCCACAATCCAGAATCTTCAAACACCGAACCGAGAACTCATGTGAGCTTATTGTCGCGAAACCCTGCAGACTGCACTGTGTTGAACTGCTCAAGCCATGCGAAGGCATAGGTATTTGTGGCCGTAAACCCTTTGCCCGCGCTTAAATTTATTTTAAAGCTAAAATGCTGACATCCGTTCACCAGTCGGACACAATCACACAAAGGCTTCTCTGTGCAAGCAACCGCAAATCATTCATGGATGTTTCGATTTGTGCCACCATTGTTCTTTTTGCTGCCCTCCGTCAAATCTTTCGCGATCGGCAAATAGAAGAACGAGTCCGAAATGGGAGCCCTCAGGGGATTCTACAAACTCTTGCCAGCACATCAAACTCTTGTGCATCTCAATGTGCAGAGGCAGCTCTTGCTTGTATCAAAGAAACAGTTGCAAATTTCCTTTCGGCGAAAGTATCGGTTGCGAGCGTGGCCGTTGCGAAAAAAGCAGTTGCAAATTTCTCCGTTGTGAAAAAACCAGATGTGAGTTTCCTCGTTGCAAAAAAACCAGTTACGAATTTCCTTTCGGCGAAAGTACCGGTTGCGAACGTGTCCGTTGCGAAAAAAGCAGTTGCAAGTTTCTCCGTCGTGAAAAAACCAGTTGCGAGTTTCCTCGTTGCAAAAAAATCAGTTGCGAATTTCCTTTCGGCGAAAGTACCAGTTGCGAACGCGCCCGTTGCGAAAAAAGCAGTTGCAAGTTTCTCAGTTGTGAAAAAACCATTTGCGAATTTCCTGGTTGCAAAAAAACCAGTTGCAAATTTCCTTTCGGCGAAAGTCCCAGTTGTGAGTGTGTCCGTTGCCAAAAAACCATTTGCAAGTTTGTTAGTTGTCAAAAAACCAGTTGCGAGTTTCCTCTCGGCGAATTTCCTTTCTGCGAGAGTGGTTTTGCGAAAATCCTTTCGGCGAAAGTGGAGTTTACCAGTAAAAGATTACCTTGCTCAAGATAAATATAAAAAAGTTTTTGAAAACAAAAATGTGAAACAACCTGCGGTAACAATACGTGTAACGTCTTTGACAGCTATGAGTTTCACATGAGTTTTGCAGGACATTCGGCCGTGTTCCCTATTCTAACTCACACGTTCAACTCAACAGCTAATTCAACAGACGGATGCATCATTCAATGAAAAAACGGAAAAGGACTAAGCGTTGTGCATGGAAATGAAATTTTCGCAGCACAACCCCATCCATTGAATTGGCTCTTGAGTTGAATCAGAAGGTGGGTGAGGTGCAGTGGGGAACACCGTCGACTCCCGCTCAAACTCTTCTTCTGTACTCCATAATAATAGGTAAATCTGCAAATGAGTCAGAATTTTCCAACAAATATTCCTTTCCAAAGACACTGAAAGGGCGCTGGTTTTGACGACGCGAAAATGACAGGAGTTTTCAACAAGATATTCAGGAAATAAAGGACGTACTTTCTAAACATCAAAGCGGTAATTTTGACCGAGCAAAAAGGGTGGTGAATTTCAGCAAATATTCTAGAAATCCTTTCTAAAAGTGATGTGCGGCCATTTTGACGAGCACAATGAATTGATTTTCAAAAAAATATTGAGGAAGACCTTTGTAAAAGCGCTGGTCAGTATCGTAATTTTAATTTCAACGGAACAAAGTGGAGACATTTTCTTGAAATGTCCAAGGAGATCTTTTTTTTGTCGCAATTGGCAATTTCCAATGTATGTAGAGTTGAGTTTTTTTTTGCAAAATTTCAACATTCGCCACTTTTTACATTTATATCGCCCTTTCATAAAATAACTTTTATCCAGGGGTCGTGGTTTTTGGGTCACTTCGGCATGTCAAACTATATCGCGTGCGAGTCATATGCTTTGGAGCAAGCGAAGATATTTTGGCTTGAAACACTTTTTTGCTTGGAAGTGCTTTTTCAGCTGGATCGGTATTTTTTTAAGATGAGACAAAATATTTCAGAATCAATGGCTTTGTTATCTCTTGTTTGTTTAACTTAAGTGAGAACCTATAAGTGAAAAAGCTTCGAAAGAAACCCCTAATTTTGTTCTGACTTTCTTCCAGAGGACAATCAACAAAGGAAATGCTTGTACGAAAGCTGCCAGCATCAAAAGAGCGTTTACAGTATTTTGCTGCACACCAGGAATTTTCCAACCCTGAAGCTTGACTTGGAGTTCCGGGTTCCAGAAAAAAATGCTCTCCAGCCTGTTACTCAGTGGTTTGAACGTTCTACTCAAGTTCACTGTGGGTTGTCGAAAATTTTAGCAACATGAGAAAAGCAAGAATGGTCAAATTCACCGGGAAGACAACTTATCGGTCGGAACAATAGCTCATTCTCAGAAGGCATCGCCTTGATTTTTTTCGCCAGCCGTTTCATCGCCAGCCGTTATTGCAGCCTGGGACACGTAGCCAACAGAAGGGAAGAAGGCAAAAATTCCAGGCCAATCACCAATTCCTGAAAACGCTGAATGATAAAACGATTGTTTTTTGTTTGGAATTTAGCATCTGACATTTGAGGTCTCTGACTCTGTGGATAAGAACGGACAAAAATCGTATCTGGGAACGTATACCTATAGTTGGCCTCGTTGGCTGGTTTATTTTTATAACCAGCTCTTCGGTTATTTTTTCGCTCTTAACTTTATCGTCCTTGATCGATGTACTCATTCGTATTACGATTTTTGTTCACTTCTGTACAAGTGCAATCGACCGTGTTAGAACAGCAGGACAAAACAGACCACTGCATGTCCCTCAAATTTCCATTACCACTTCCAAATCCTCCATTTCCACTCGAATCGGCTTTCAGAAACAGTCGAGCACATTTTTCTTGTCAAGTACAAATAACAAGAAAAATGTGCTGGGCTGTTACTGTAAGCCAATTTGGGTGAAAATTCCGTGGCATGTTTCTCTGCGTTTGAACTTTTATGCTTGTGCTGGTGTTTGCGTTTCCTGGCTAATTCACCCATTTCTTGTTTTCAAGCAAATGTAAACTTTATGGGGTGTTTTATCCAACTCCCCTAAAAGTCACCAGCAACAACGGAGAAACATCGGCAAGCATAAGTATGACATTCATTGTTGCAACATTGCGCACAGGAATTCGGCAATATTGCACCGATATTGCATGATCTATTGAATTATATTCGACAATATTGCATTTCCAAAATCGGGATATTATTGTTGAAATGTCGCCAAAAACACTTGACAATATCGTAAAACCAATCTATGGCATAAATATACCCGAATATTACACAACTTTTTGAGACAAGTTATTACGCGTGCGATGTCTCAATATCGCTAAAAATTCTTTGATAATCGTTGAGAATATCCATCATTTTGGCCAACTTCTTTAAATTCGGGGTTAAACTTAAAACAACGGCCTTTCAATTCGGCATTGGGTCGAGTGAAATGACGCATTTGTGGCTTCCATTTTTATTTGAAGGCGCCACTTGCAGCAAGCAGTGAGGTTTCCGAAATATTTGCCTTCTCCCTCTGAAATTACCATTTCATTTCCCACTTTTCTCTCCTAAAATTAAATATCAGATAACATAAGCGCGACGCATTCGTTTTTTTCCTTCGTTCCATCCCAAGGGAACAATTCTGCATCTTGAAAGGATCACAGTGGCGAGAACATCGTGTTAGACTCAATCTCATCACTTTGTAGATTTTACTGTGTCAAATCTCCAAATTTATTTCAACACCGGGAAAGAGAAAATAGATATATGGTATAAATGATTAGGTCTCATTAAACTTGCCGGCTTAGCATAGTTTTAGGCTCTATTTTAGAATAGTTGAATAGGTATTATGTGATTACGTCGAACTGTAGGGTGTCTCTAATCCCGGTGTTGGTAATTTTGGCGATCTGATATGATGCCGTGCGATATCAGAGTGGAGGATGAATCCTATGAAATCACTTAACTTAGATGGTATTTCAGTTAACTCTGAGATGGTATTTCAGTTAACTCTGAGAAACTTCACGTCACCGGCTAACGACATTTTTGCACATGTGTCGCCTTCAAAGCCAACGTGAAAAGAAAACAAAGACTTGAAATACGAATTCCATGCGAATTTTGGTCTGAGCTATTTGAGCTGATTGTACCATAAAAAATTAGGCCTACTCCTTTTTGCAGTTGAAATTATTGTGACAAAATTCCTACTCCCGTTTTTTATTGAAATTCTGCCTTCGACGATGAAATATCCTGCAAATTCACCTTTTTACTGAATATTTGCCCTCCATGATAACAATTTCTGCTACTTCGTCCCTTTTACACCAGATGCTCTTCTTCCCATGAACAAAATTCACCAAACAACACCACTACGTCGTAATTTAATGAAATCTGCATTTCTCGGCAAAAAGTTTGATCACCCGTACAAGCACTTTTTGCTCCCTTTAGTTCCGCCAG
Organism: Sinentomon sp. SZTP_YWyxl; assembly: GCA_030068105.1. Lineage (NCBI taxonomy): Eukaryota > Metazoa > Arthropoda > Protura > Sinentomata > Sinentomidae > Sinentomon > Sinentomon sp. SZTP_YWyxl. The sequence goes on from JASGXE010009461.1 coordinate 7,670, forward strand.
GTGGGATTCTAGAGTCTGCACCAGCATCCCGTTTCTTATCCCGATGCGCTGTTCATGGGCTGCGCGGCCATATTTCTGCTTTTCGATATATCGAAATTTATACATTGTTTCCCAAAAGTCACTTGACAACCCCTGCTGTTTGCTAGTTTTCAATCTTCTCTTGCGAGGCTATTTCTACAGATTTCAGGTATAGATTGGGCAGGCTGCCTGCTGCAGATGTTATCCACTCGAATTGGAACAAACTCCACTCCAAGCTTCCAGAGTTGCTTCAAAACTGCAATGCACTTTTCTGAGGTTGTCAAGTGACTTTTGGAAGCCCTGTACAGCATATGTATAGAGTAGGTATATTTTCAATGATGTATCAATACGTGCAATTTATGGTATATCCCTATTTCCATTTTCCTTTTGTGGCAGGCATCAAGTTTGTGATTTATAATCTACCTAACATCCATTTTTTCGGACAATATTCATTCGTCATGTTAGTCAGCGACGCAAATAAAACGAAGAAATTGCCTGTCCCAAATGTTGGCAGACATTCAAAACTGTAACCTATCTTACTGCGCAGGCATATTTGCCCTGCCCGGTGTCTGATGGCAACAGATTTTTACTGGCTGAGCATGTAAAAAATTGCGACTGTTCAGATTTTCGCAAAACTCTCCTTCAATGAGGACTGTCCACCAAGGCAATGTCATAAAGATCCCCGACTGAACCATGCTGCAGAAATTAAAGATCCTTTTTTAACAGCGGTCGAAATCTGACACCAGTAAAAAGCCTTGCTGCAATATGACTCTTTAATTACTAACTAACTACATAAGAGTAAAAGAAAGTAAAAAAGCTTCGGAGGCAACAGTTAAACGGGAAAAACACATGCATGAGTGCATTAATTCCGCCGCTGCAATGCGCTCATGATGATTTTGTGACTGGACTTCCTGCATCCGGGTATCGCAGGCGGATTTCGTGCATCGTTGTTCTGGAGAGGTTTCTCAATCCCTCCTTATATCATGCTCCATGTTTGCATGCCAGCTCATAGAATGCTTTTATGTTCCTTACCACAATTCTTGACACAAATGAGATGCGTTATAAACTCTACGCCATTTCAGAATTAATGGTAATATTCGCCGCAAAACATCATGCACTCGTGAAACGTGTGAAGTTGCATTAAGACCTATTGAGATTGAAAATGGCCCCTGTGAAAGTCTGCCGTTTACAATTCCTCTTACGTATTGGGGCTTTTGGTTCACCCTGTATATGGACCACCAGTAATTCAAACATACGATTTGTCTTTAGTCTTGCGATTCATTGTCTCCTTTTCCAAAGAAAACCGTGTTTTGGTCACCTTTAACACTATTTTACTGTGTGATGTTTTCTTGAGTGTAGAGATTGTACAAATAAATATTTAAATTAACAAATTAAGAAAATGTACCATAGTTCCTTCCATTGCCAATGTGTTTCAGCTCGTATTCGTGCTTGTTAATTAATTTAATTTATTGTTTTTCTTGCGCAAACACGAATTTTTCAATCTCCTCGAAGGCCGCAAGCGCAATTGTTTTTCAAAATGATCATGTCATGCAAAAATATATTAAAAGGCTTTTAATATCGTTCTTTGTTGTTTGGTGAAACTAATACAAACAAGCAAACATCATTCTCTCTCTAAAAATATGTAAAGGTACATATTTTTAAAGAGCGAATGCTGTTTGCTTATTAGCGGTTATTGATCTCGTAGCATGCGGTCTTTTCTTTTCTTCTTTTCCGCCTCCGGAAAATCCATTCCGCTCCGGAAAATCCATTCCGCTCCGGAAAATACCCCGCAATTCAAAACAGGCAACGCAATTGGTTTACTCACTTGCATCGCGGTTTTCAATGGAAGAAGAACATTGGATTCGTTCGTTCCAGACATTTGAGCGCGTTCGTAAATGAATGATAAAATTATTTTATAAAAACTTCGACCCGATATTTAAAGTTTGACGAAGTAGCTTCAGCCGGCTTCATGTCCGCAGTTAAACAAAATAGCGACACGACTATTCAGCAATCGAGATTGAAACAGTGTCTTCGATCATAATCTCCCCCTTTCGTTTATTTACGGTTATATAGAACCGGGTTACAACTGCTGGAAACTAAACAAAAGCGGCTGAGATGCCCATTGCGGCCATTTGTTTTCGTTTCCAGTGGTTTTAGCCCAGTGGTTTTCCAAACCCGGAAACTGTGAATAAAGTGTTTGCGAGCAATTGATGATCCCACTTTTTCAATCTCGATTGGCCGTGACGTCAATTTTGTTTTAACGGATCTACCTCATCGAAAGTTTTAACTTGGGCCAAAAGTTTTTACTGCCCTTCGAAATCACGAAATCACGGAGAGAGTAAACAATTATTGCAAGTTGTGTTCCGCTCCAATTGAAGCCGCTGTGCAAAAAAGGCAGGTTTACATTGCATATTTCGAAAAATGCACCATTTTGGAATGGGCATTGCCATGACGTCCGAAAAATGGGCAAATTGACTCGGGGAAGATTAGTTGGAGAGTCTGCGCCCACTCTCCGGCATGGATGAAAAGTTACTCGATTGTGGCATCTTCACGGATTGAAATCAAATAAGGTTTGTGATGAACGACAGCTGGTTTTCATGCCATCAAGGCAATCAATGAACAGCATTATAGGTTCATTGCATTTCTGTTATCTGTCATTATTCCCATGCGGCATGCCTCCATAAAGGTTTAGGAAACACTTCTCAATCGTCTTCACAACGACCTGGGTCCCTCATCTTCGATGAAACATTAGATGCAATTCAATGATACCTATTCTTTATTTCTGATTGTCTGGAGTCTTGACACAAATGAATCTTCTGGAGCGTTTTCGGCAATTTCTGTGTGGCATCCCCTGATTAAGCATCCCTGAAATTACGCGTGCGATAAAATCAACGTCGCATCGAAAAAACACACTGGTTCCCCGATAAGTCGCCAACGGTGAAAATTGACGAATTAAAAACAAAACTGCCAAATTTGTGTTTAAAAAGGGACCCAAAATGAGCCTTTTTGGAAGAAATTTAGCAGATGGGTGTGCGGGAACTGCCACTATTTTTAGAACATCGAGTAATTGTTTCTTGGAACAACGGGATGCTCTGGCAACCCACTCTGGCAACAACACTGGCAAACCCCGCACAAACTTTATGCTCAGAAGAACATGGGTTTGACAACAAGGGGAAAGTAAATGATGACAAGCGGAAGAAAGGCGCAACCAAGGCCTGCCAGTGTGTCGCCTAAGTACGAATTTCGAGAAAGTTATAAACGCCGAAAACCAGCTAAGAGGTGACTGCGATTCTAAAAAATGTGAAAATTCATCATTGGCTTTGGGTGGTTGCAAAAACCCAAAAATCTCAAACATTCGGTTGTCTCAAAATCTCCAGACAAACCGAGACAGTGGGGACCAAAAATGATTTCCTGGACGTTATCTTAAAACATGTAACATGCATTAGGTATCCAAAACCAAACACTTTGTATGCTCGCAGAGAGTCTGAATGGTTTGGGAAGAAATCATACACAGGATGGCGATTTTCCTGCTCATGGCGCTTTTCAGAAATGGATATCAGTTTGTTTTCGAAAACAGTGACGGAATGCAAAATCAAATTGCTTGGCATCCAGAAATAACTTGCTTTCTGCTCTATGGCAAACATCGCAAGGGTATGATGCCTCCTTTATGTGTGTCCACTGACCACTAGGACACAGATGAAGGGGGCAACAGCTTCACCATCCAGTTCGCAGAAGGCAAACGCAGGGAGTGGATCTGAAACATCACCATCCGCTGGGACACAGATGAAGGAGTCAGCAACTTCACCATCCAGTTCGCATAAGGCAAACGCAGGGAGTGGATCTGGAACATCACCATCCGCTGGGACACAGATGAAGGAGTCGGCAACTTCACCATCCAGTTCGCAGAAGGCCAACGCAGGGAGTGGATCTGGAACATCACCATCCGCTAGGACACAGATGAAGGAGTCAGCAACTTCACCATCCAGTTCGCAGAAGGCAAACGCAGGGAGTGGATCTGGAACATCACCATCCGCTGGGACACAGATGAAGGAGGCAGCAACTTCACCATCCAGTTCGCAGAAGGCAAACGCAGGGAGTGGATCTGGAACATCACCATCAGCTGGGACACAGATGGAGTCAGCAACTTACCATCCAGTTCGCAGAAGGCAAACACAGGGAGTGGATCTGGAACATCACCATCCGCTGGGACACAGATGAAGGAGGCAGCAACTTCACCATCCCGTTCACAGAAGGCAAACGCAGGGAGTGGATCTGGAACATGTAACATACTGGGCACGCCCACTATGTTGACGTGCGTAAACATTTGAACACGCGTCATGGAAAATTTACAATCAACCAAATTGCGCAGCAATGCAGAAAATGGATTGAAAACACGGTCACGTGAGTTTTTGCGAGGTTATAAATTGACCTACAGGTCGTTCAGTCAGTCTCTTTTGCTGGGTCGTCAAAAATCGGCAGCGCAAACTACCAGGTGTGAACTCCCTATCACAGGAGGTGAGTGTTTTGCGAAATTGAACTTTGGTTTTTTACGTGTTTTGTGCTTCACATATTCAACAGAACCGTAAGTTCATAGCTTAGCACATAGCATTTGAGAATCTCACAGGAAAACTTCTCTAAACCTGCATTTAAAACACCGATTTGCTCCAGATACTTTCTGATATATGAAATATTTGCAACATCGGAACATCGATAAAATTCACGAAAGTATTCCATGATCTAAAAGTGTCAAGGTTGTTGGTTGGTTAAAAATTCTGTTGCAAATATCTCGTATCTCAAAATCAATATTCAAAATCTGTCTTCAAGTATCTTCAAGGAAAATTTTTTGTTTATTCGCAACATTATCTGAGAGTGAGTGGGCACTTTTACAAGTTCTGCATTTTGGAAAACGTTTGCTGCAAATATTTGTTGGAATGTGTTGTTGTGGGAAAAGAATCTTTTTTGCTCCTTCGGGAATTTGTTTTGACGACCTTCAAACAGAGGGAAAATATTTGTTTGAAAGGAGTTTTGAGAGATTATTCAGAGAAATTTTGGTGATACATTTGGAGAGAGAATTTTGTTTGTTAGGTTCTTGGACACATTTTCTCTCACTATTTCAGTTGCTATCATGGGTCACATCAAGTCCTCAGTAAAGGACAAATCCGCACTAATTAATTCTCACCTGTCAGGTGGGTGTAATAAAGACGGACATCCCATTTAAAAAGCATGTGGAGGCAGGGGGGTAGATTTTAGGACAAAGAGAGGAGAGATTCGCGGCCACCAACAGACAGATGCATATTTTGCAACAATGGAAAATGAAAAAGCGTTTTGCATAGAAATTAAATTTTCCCAAGCCAGCTCTGTCCATTGAATTGACTAATGACAAAATTCTTTAACCTGTTACAAGCGTATTGCTAATAAGTTGAACTTGAGGATGAGTTGCAATGGGGAATACGACCGCCGGAGTTCTCTCCTGTCAGCAGCATGGAAGCACAGGAGAGAACTCTCCAGTCTGCATCATCCAAAGTATTCGTACCTCCTGATGCAAAGCACTGCAAAATCCTACTTTTCGGAAACGTCGCATTTAGTTAACAACTGTTCGCATTTGAAAATTTGTGGACGGATACGGAAAATTTTGGTGTTCTAAGAGAGCCAATAGATTGCAAATTACCATTTCATGAAGAAATTTCAACATTTTCATTTGTGAAATTTTAATGGAATGTGAAAAATGGAACGTTTTAACAATATCGGGTTCTCCAAATTTTTTGAAAATCAGGAGTTCATATGTAAACAGACGCATCGCAAGAGAAGTTCGTATGAAAAAGCCTGCACAACTTCAACTGGCCGAGAACTTCACAATTATCGAGCATGCTAAACTTCATATGCTTTGTTTTTGCGCCAGAGGTGGAAAAACGACTGATGCGGGCATCGACTGTGGGAGCATCCTGGGCTTCATGCTTTGCTTTGAATTGATCAGCCGAAAGGACGACGGGCTTTACTCGTCCTTCTAATGGTCTGGTGCCAATTTCCCTCATTGAGGGCTCCATTTCAGCAAATGACTTCACACTTGCACCTCAATCCGGCCACCACTTCTTAGACGAAAATCCTCTCCCGAAAGCAACGCAATGAGCTTCGCTCAAACTCATCAACTGCATTGATAAAATCCATTCAATCCTGTCACCTTATTCAACTGCTGTCATCAAATCTGCAAATTCCGTCGAGTCTGAAATAAATGGTTGATCCATGCGACTCCTTGGTCGTCTCATTTCTTCTCTTCCCATCATTGATGCAGTCAGTCTGAAGAAAAACCAAAATCCCAAGACCGTCACACCTCATCACGATAATTGGACTTCCTCACAGGTTCAGTTCCATCACTCTCTCGCAGGATCTCATCGAAGTGGAAAAGTTAAGTGTTTCCAACCACACCATGATTCAGTGTTTTTTTTCTGTTGTCCTCACTGTACTTTTCTCAATGCTCGTAAGAGTTAACCGTACCCCATGAAATCCCCTTAGGTCCCCCTCACAAATCTCTCAATCTCTGACCCCCCTTTCCGTTATAAACATCACCATCAGCTGGGACACAGATGGAGTCAGCAACTTACCATCCAGTTCGCAGAAGGCAAACACAGGGAGTGGATCTGGAACATCACCATCCGCTGGGACACAGATGGAGTCAGCAACTTACCATCCAGTTCGCAGAAGGCAAACACAGGGAGTGGATCTGGAACATCACCATCCGCTGGGACACAGATGGAGTCAGCAACTTACCATCCAGTTCGCAGAAGGCAAACGCAGGGAGTGGATCTGGAACATCACCATCCGCTGGGACACAGATGAAGGAGGCAGCAACTTCACCATCCAGTTCGCAGAAGGCAAACGCGGGGAGTGATCAGGCTTATCACTATCCACTGGAACACGCATGGAGTCAGCAACTTCGCCATCCAGTTCGCATAAGGCAAACGCAGGGAGTGGATCTGGAACATCACCATCAGCTATGACACAGATGAAGGAGTCAGCAACTTCACCATCCAGTTCGCAGAAGGCAAACGCAGGGAGTGGATCTGGAACACCACCATCCGCTGGGACACAGATGAAGGAGGCAGCAACTTCACCATCCAGTTCGCAGAAGGCAAACGCGGGGAGTGATCAGGATTATCACCATCCGCTGGGACACAGATGGAGTCAGCAACTTACCATCCAGTTCGCATAAGGCAAACGCAGGGAGTGGATCTGGAACATCACCATCCGCTGGGACACAGATGGAGTCAGCAACTTCACCATCCAGTTCGCAGAAGGCAAACGCAGGGAGTGGATCTGCGGAACATCACCATCCGCTGGGACACAGATGAAGGAGGCAGCAACTTCGCCATCCAGTTCGCAGAAGGCAAACGCGGGGAGTGATCTGGATTATCACCATCCACTGGAACACAGCTAATGGAGTCAGCAACTTCACCATCCAGTTCGCATTAGGCAAACGCAGGGAGTGGATCGCTGGAACATCTCCATCCGCTGGGACACAGATGGAGGCAGCAACATCACCATCCAGTTCACAGAAGGCAAACGCAGAGAGTGGATCTGGAACACCACCATCCGCTGGGACACGGGAAAAGGAGGCAGCAACTTCATCATCCATTTCGCAGAAGGCAAACCCAGGTTTACGCAAAATCGAGATGATGCCCAAATCCGTATGCAGAATTATTGAAATTAGCGGCCGGTCACTGAAAGCAGAGCTGCTAGTTCGTTTACCAATTGCGCTACTCTGGTTTGGACCCCATTCTGCTCATGCTGCCACCGCATCGGACCTCCTGATGCTGTTCTTGGGTGGGATGACTTGCTTTTGGGACTGTTTTCGGTGATTTTTTTGGTGAAACAACTTAAGAGAAAGGGTTGACCAATTGATATTTTCCGGCCACATGAAAACTAACAAGAATGCTGCCCAATTTGGATTGAAATCATGACCAAAGCGTTGGGTATTCCGCTACGGCGACATTTGACTTTCATTTACGTCGATGGACGGGAGGAATTATTGGATTTCCCCTTTTTGACGCCAAGAAACAAGTTTCATCACCTCTGCAGACAATTTCAATCGTATTCTCCAGGTAAATAAGGACTGATCATTTTGTTTAGTTGGTCAGTCTTTCTGAGTTTGATGCCCTCACGAGCCGGTTTCGATGGCTCGGTATTGAATGCGCATGCATAATTCCATGCGAAATACCGAGGAAAAGGAATCCAGGGCGAGGTCCTTTCAATTTTGTTTCCGAAAAAGAATTTTTGGGCGTTGTCGGAGCGGCATTTACGACCAAATGGTTTCGTATATTCTGCGGTTATACGAACAGTTGACCCAAACAGCTCCACAGTGTCCGTTAGATTCTGAAAGCAAGTAAATAAACAGTCGGTCAGAATGCGGCATTCTCTCATTTTGATTTTTTGCGCGCCACAACCGGTTTTTCTTTGCAGCTCGGACATTCATCTTTCATTGAATGCGCCACTCCTGCGCTGACTGCTCCCGCCATCTCGCATCAAGTGCTCGTACCAGCAACTGACAAGGCACGCAAACGTCACTGCACCGTTTATCTCCGCCAGAAGATGAAAAACTCGAATGTGAGCAGCAGAATTTGAAAGGGATACAGTCGGACAATAAAATTACGGGAAGAATGTTTCATTTTTTAAAACTTTCGAACGAGTTTCCGTTGAATTTGGAACTGTGGATCAGTACAGGGCAGTGGTGAAGTGTTGGCCCAAGCCGTCAGGTTTGAAAAAATGAAAACGCCGATTGTTCCTGCCGTTCACCTTGCAATGTGGGGGATATTAACTTCTGCATCGACTTGACACCTGAACACGATATACGGAACTTATCAAAAGTCCTCGAACATGGTCGATATTCTAAAGTACTGGTCAACGCAGGGGCCATCGAATTTCAACAGGGCTTGGTGCAACTCCACGCCTCACACGAGTGTTATGTTATGATGTTTTGTGGCGCATGCTGCCATTGAATCTAAATGGTGCCTGAGTTAATAATGAACTCCTATGTTCGAAGACTTTTGTATGGCCCCACGGACCTACTGATTTTCAAAGAAATTCAGAGGGCAAAACTGACACATTTTACACTGGGAGGTAATTGGATTTCGGCAACAACACTGTTTTGGCAAGAAGCAATTGGTCGACTGACGTTGCTCGTCTGGATGGGTTTTTGTGGTGGGACTCCTGTGACCCGCAAAATTGGCTCAAACCTGTTTCAAATTTGGACACCCTGCATGCCATCACTGCTTGTCGTACTTGTTCCCTTATTCCAAAAACAATAATTCACTGCTGGGAGCATTTGCCGTTCACTCTGGTTCCCTTCTCGAAAACACTTTACCAAATTTTTCTGCAACGACAAAAAACGAGTTCGACGTGAAAAAGATGATGGGAGGTGTACTTTATGGTGCCGCAGCTGCGCCAGTCGTTGCAAAGTGTGTCATTTTTGTTGGCGAAGATTCGTTTACAGAGAAACGGAACCAATGATGTGTCACATGGACCACTTTTTTGCTCCAGATCGTGCATACTGGCAGAACCCGCAAAAGCCACAAGAGGAAGAAACAAATCCACATCGGTATTGCAGCGGCGGAATTAATGGACTCATACATGTGTTTTTCCCATTTATCTATTGCCTCCGAAATTTTTTTTCTTTTTACTCTTATGCGGGCGGAAGAAATTCAAGCGCCAGGTTTCAACAGAGCTTTCTTGGGCGGCCAATTTTTTTCGCGGTTATAAAAGAGAATCTTTCATTTCTGCAGCATTGGAGACTTTGCGAAAATCTGAACAGTTGCAATTTTACATTGTTTTTTACGTGAATTTACATTTTACGTGAATTTACATTGTTTTACGTGAATTCCGCCGCCGCTTTACAGGGTGTCGGATTTCCATTTTCCAAAGATGCGACCAATTGTGGGATACGGATTTAGAGATCGGATTTAGTTGATTTTGTGAATTTTTTGTTGCCTGAAACAAAGAAACTTTGCATTTAATCGTGGTGCCAAACAAACACCGACCATTGACATTTCCTTTGGCATTGTGCCCTGGCAAGCATGCTCTTTTGATGCGGTTTCAGACGTTCGGCTTCAAGTGTGCATGGCAAAATGAGCCATTTCAACTCCAATCCTGCGCCTGTCATATGATGATTTACATCAATTGAAACCCAGTAATGCTGCATGCGTAAATGGCGTCAATGTTTATTTTGGGCATGTATTTTTCACCCACGTATGAAATTTGTGTGTGTATGTATGCATTGTTGGGCGGGTCGGTCGGATGCCGGGCTGACTATTCTTGCCGTCGAAATCGGTAGAATCATCATGAGATTTTTTCATCGAACAACGCGAATAATTGTTCAAAATGCGAGTATCACAACCAGCTATCGAACTGTTGAAGCACAACTCTGCACTTCTGTTCCCAAAAAGGTGCAAGAAATTTTTTCGGCACATTTGATGATAATGCGCGCGTATAAAGTGGATACCTATTTTGTTTACAGCTTGTTTGGACGAATTTTCGCAATGAAGCAAGTTGTCTTGGGCGTCATCCGTTGGTATATTATAGGTGTACTCTGTTTTTTTTTTTCAATTTCTCTGACAGCATGAACGCATGAACGTAACGACATTTTGTTCACAAAGGTATGTCACATGTGTGCAGAAGTGCACAAATATCGCCAATAAAAGGCGGCTTGGTGGGCGGAATTTTCTGTCTGAAAATACATGTGTTTTCGCAACATCATGCATGTTCCCGTTTTAAAAAGATGACAAAACGAAAATAACTGCAACGTATAATTTGCATTGGTTTCTTTCAGGAGTAGACATGTGTTGAAAATACTGGCATGACATAATGCAGTAGAAATTATACCTCCCTAACAGAGACTCAAAAAAGCTTGCTAAACTGCTTGTGAGAGTAAAAGATTGCAACGAGACATTAAGCAATTCCACAATCAAAAGTGGCATTGTATCGTAACTGTCAAAAGTTAATGTTTGGAACAAACTTAGAGAACGTGAGAACTCCAACTACATCATACCTTTTGGCGACGCAGGAAGCGGTTAAATAAAAGAAAAGGTGAATTTTCAAGACAAATGGATGATATAATAGACAAATATATCCATAGGACTGGTACCGGTTGATAACCCCACACAGCCTCCAAAAATCATGTCCTGTCTTCCGTTTTCTCATGCAAAGTTTTGCATTCATTGCGGTCAAACAGCTTTTTTTCAAACAGCGCCCCTTTGCATTGTCAATTCTCAATGTTGTCTTGCCCTGTTCATGGCAGACGACCAAGTGACGTCATTAAGCTGATGTTTCTTTGAGCTGATGTAATTTTTCATCAAAAAAATCTTCGCCGTATTTTGAGTCAGTCGCATGTTAGCTTCCCTGGGTTGGGACTCTCTTCAAGTAAGGAGAGAGATAACAAGATTAATTTGCCCTTTCCTGATCCTTGGAAACGTTGGAGGATGGGGGAATTTGCTCAGTTATCTGGACTTGCTTTCATTTTACTCGCATAAAGACCACAATTACATGCTCCGCTCTCAGGCCTTAAAAAAAGGACATCGGCATGTACTCATTCTTAGGCAGAACCATTCCGAAGTGGAACTCTCTCCCTTAGAGGGTGTTTGACCAGCCACTGAGATTCAGATTCTGCATGGACGAATTAGAGAGTGCCTCTGTTCAAATCTGCCAACTAGTTTCTAGTTACTATTCCCAGTTTTTAGATCGTTTCTCTTTCCTAGATTCGTTTTGCTCTTAACCATCGCCGGAACCAAAATGGTCTTGTTATTTTAATACAATTATGCTGCTGTTTTGCCATCTGCAGCTTTTGTTCTGTTCTTGTGCACTCTGTATCTCATGTGCCTTCTTGTCTGTACAGTATAAGCGCTATTATCTCCGAACATGGGCGACAGGTCATCGCCGCAGCGATTACGCGAAAAGGCGAATCTGCCGCCTTTTCTTCGACGATATTGTTTGTTTTAAAAAAATATCGACAAATAATCATAAAAAAAAAATTGCTTTTGAAAGAGCATGCAGGGTGCTCGGTAGGTCGAGAGTTGGAGTACCGGAAGTTTGTCGAAAAGGAAAACCTGTTGGCGCTATCGCAGCATGTTTGTGAAGGGACCTGCGCTGGAGCTTGCCTTCGCGCGCTGCACATGCAGCGCACCTCCTTGGAGGTTCAGACCTTTGCACGGAACGGCCAAACCTAGGGTCCTCCTCGGCCCTGGCCAAAACGTCCAAAAAAGACTTCCTTGGCCTGGCCAAAAAACGTCCAAAACGGCCGTTCGGGTCTCGTGATGATCTCCAAGTTTAAGAGAATTTATTCTTCCTGGTGCAACAAGAAAAAGACCTATTCACTCCTAGATGACTCTCACTCAACATGAACAAAGAAGGTTGGACTTCGGAATATCTGAAAACATGTGGACGATGAAGGAATAACATTCTTGATCTTATCAGCGAAATTCCGCCAATTTCGGGCAAGTTAGGATAGTTTGTTATGTTTTGGAAAGGTTGGAGTTGGCATTCTGGGTTTTGCTCGAGCCGAAATTGTCTCAAGTGAGCTCTGGAAAGTGAAAAGGGCTGGGCGCCTCACTTGAACGTAATGAAATAGGCCGTTGCGATCGAGTGATTTTGCTGAACAACACAATTTGTTGCTTTTCATTGGCACACCCCGAAAGCAAACTGGCAAGACACAGAAAAGGAGTTAAATGATGGGCGAAATTCTTGTTGTTGGGTGTCAGTCAATGGTTCTGAATCAAAAACAGTGTGCTGCATGGGTGACTTCCGAGCGCCTCTTGCCTCACTGCCTGGAAAGGGTCCAAAACAAATTCTGAACCTGAAAAACGGTTTCCTGCCTTTTTTATTCCCAAAGACTGAAATTTTGCGTTGTTTTTTTATTCGTGATGATCTTGCGAGAAATTGCCCTTTCGCGGCCAGACAATGCATGGATGCAGAAGTTCAAACACGATGACAACAGCAGTTGTTTTTGTCAAAAAAAAATCTGTATCATTTGTGGAACTTTTTTGTCATTCATGGTCACTGAATTCTGGGTCGGAATGAGTGAGGTTGGTGCTATACGGCCATTGTCCGAAAATTGATCTTTTGGAGCCTTCCATGGGGCAAAGAAGGGGTCGGATCACATTGAAGCTTGGGTCGGAATGAACGCCAGGTTAGCGGGGGTCCCTTGATAGGTCGGTTCGACAGGTTTCGATCTCTGGACAAAATTTTGGAGCGTTTCAGGTTCTTCCTTTATGATCGTCTCGTAATTTGCATGCTTATGTCTTCTTGGCCCAGTCACAGTGAAAATGACTCACTGCAATAATTGCTTGGAGACGTTTCGAACTCCAAACGAAAAATGGTTGATCATTAAATCCACATAATTTGAAGCGATTTTTGCCACTAGCGTTAATTCCTTCCATTGTAACATCGCATTTCTTTTGAATGCTCTTGTTCGGTCCTTTGGCGTTGCATGTCAAGCATTGCAGCGATTTTTTCATCGAATGGGCAGAGCTCGGCGAAACACAGTCGCAATGCGATTTCAAGTTTTGTTGCACCATGTACGTTTTCGACTACTCATAAATTCCACTGTGTTCGTGCCATTGACCCGGATTGCGGAAAAGGTGAAAAAGCATGCAAAATCAAAACGAATCAAGTCTGATATGCTCGGCTATGTTCACCGATAAGATCGCTCATACTGTATATTATAATATTGAGAAGAGGAAACTCCCAAAATATAGAAAAAAATCAATTTTAAAAGTCACAGTGTAGAAACTCTTTCAAAATTTTCGGAAACTCCACAAAAAGCATCTCTTGTCAAATGCTTTTAACGGCATTCTCGAGATTGTAAATTCAACTGCCCATGCTTGAAAAGTATAAAAATCTTCCGTGGCCCCCAACACTTTGGAATTGCGCCGTATTCGCATGAGCAACGCACTCGTCCGAGAATCTGGAATCACTAAAACTGTAATTTTTTTTGTTTTGTTTTTTGCTCTTTCTGGTGACACACGCCCAACCAGAATGCAAAATCGAAAACCCACAAATCATCGCTGGTTTTCAAACTTTGTAACAAACTGACCGCAAATGTGACCGCAAAGGTGTCCGGTTTACGAAGTTGCATCTGAGTCGGTAAACCCCAAACTAAAACAAAGTTTGCAGGTTTGTTGGCCTTTGTCATATTCAAGACAAACTTACAATCCCAACCAAAAGTTTTAGAACACACCTGTAGGAGGTCAGTTTTAACTCAGGTGCCATTTAGAACACATAGCTTCGCGCGCCGCAACGGCAAAACATCATGACACTGACACTCGTGAAAGGTGTGGAGTTGCATCAAGTCCTGTTGAAATTAGATGGCCCCTGTATTAGTCTGGCCTTCAAAATTTATCCCATGTGTCAAAAATTTATCCCATGTGTCAAAAATTTATCCCATGTATCCATATAAAATTTGTCCAATGTGACGTTCCCATGTGAATTTTCTGAAACCAAATGGATGTTCGCCCAAATTTGGAGTTTTCGACCTCATGGGTGATGGTGGCGCACGAGGATCACCATGCTGATCAAACGAAGAGATCAATAACATCTTTTGCGCGATCAGACAGGGCCACACTGAGGCCAAGATCCCTTTTATTCTGATTTCTGGAAGTTAATCTTTCCAGAAAATTATGCTTTACCAAAAACAATCATCTGTCCACATTCAGTGAGATTTTGCGCGGGTTATGCTTTGCCATTTGCTCAAATTTGTGTTTAGGGAAAACTTTTGCGTATCGGCTGCATTGTGGCATCAAAAAACCAAGTTAACAAAAGCGATAAACAGTTTTATCTATGGCGGTATGTATTGCCAGACAGCAGGCACTTCAGTCACAAATCCAATGATTCGGGACATGTGCTCGAAGTTCTTCTCGGAGCGTGTCTTTTCTGTGCGTTACGAAGATATCGCTTCCAGAAGATTGACGCTCGACGCATTTTCAGGCATCCGTCAATTTCTCAAAAGTAGGCCAAGCAACAACATATTTTATCTATTTTCTTTCGGAAAACCCGCACGCCCATAATCCTTTTTTGTTCTCTTTGAAGATCTTGACAGTGCGATCCCAATTTGTCTTCTTAAAGACTAAACGCCCAAATTTGGACACCGCATGAGGTCTTTTCATCGTCTCCGTTTTCAACATGTGCGTCCCTACACTCATAGATGGTTTACTCGTAAATGAGATGAAAGAAAAAGTTGCCATGATTTTCCATTTCTGCCGGATCGGTATCAGCTTGTCCGTCCACTTACTCGAAAGATCGTATCCGCTTTTGCTCAACTATCCGTTTAGCCACGTCTCCTCGTTTCAGCTCGTCCTTCTGCATGAGCTCGTCCATCTGTTTAGGCTCATCCTTCCGCTTAAGCTCGTCCAGCTGTTTGAGCTCGTCCATACGCTCGAGCTCGTCCATCCGTTGGAGCTCGTCCCTCCGTTTAAGCTCATCCTTTTGTTTAATCTCCTATCCGCGTCAGCTCGTCTATCTGGTAAAGCTCGTCCATATCCGCTTAAGCTCGTCCACCTGTTTAAACTTTTCCACCCGCATGAGCTTGTCAGTCCGGTAAAGCTCTCCAATCCTCAAGCTCGTCCATCCGCGTAGGCATGTCCGTCCATTTAAGCTCGCCCATCCGAATCGTTTAAGCTAGTCGGTCCGTAAAAAAAGTCGTCAATTCCTTTCAGCTCATCCACCCGTTTAAGCTCGTCCATCCGATTAATCTTGCCTCCGCTTAAATTCGTCAGTCCGTTTAAACTCGTCAGTCATTTTAAGCTTGCCGATCCGTTTACGTTCGTCCATCCGCTTATGTTCGTTCATCCGATTAAATCGTGCACATTTCGGTTTCTCCACTCGTGACTTCAAATGACATTTGAAGACACGAGTGGACAACGATTTGTCTTGATTTGTCTTGACAACGATATGTCAGACGATTTGTCAGTGGACAACGATTTGTCTTGACAACGATTTTTCATGGTAGACAACGATTTGTCTACCATGGAAAATTTCTCCATTTACAGCAAGCTGTTTCTTTTAGAATCATGACTTCCCGTGTGCAGGCGACCGACGATCATTGTCTGCAGCCTAGGAGAAATACCGATAAGACCTTACCAATTCATGGCTATTCAGACACCGTTGTGATTGCCTCAGTCTCACTCGTACAAGAATGCCGTGTGTTTTGCGGCGCACGTTGAATGTTGTGTACCAAAAATGGGGAAACTCAGAACACAATTGAATGCAATGTTTCTGAACTATTTATGTCTCGAAATATGGTTTCAATCTGTTTAGTCTCTTCAGCCAACCTGCAACTCCAAAGTTCACCGAGAAGCCATTATTCGGTATAAGTGACACCATCATTACACATCATGGTGGTAGTGACACCATCACGATTTTCACTCAAATTTATTACAGACAACAATACCTTGCTGAAACTAAAATATCTGCTGAAATTGACTTATGGCATAGCACACAGATATTGTCCTTTTTTAATAATTTGGCTTTTTCTTCCAAGTACTCCACGAAAGACAGATCACTCTTTATTTTAAGACCCTTCGAAAGTCCAGCCAACCACCCGAAATCGCATCGTTTTATCCATCATCAGCCAGAGACCAACTTGATTATAATGTCCCTGGACCCGGCGCTGGCAGCTGGACACCAACACTATGCCTTGGATTTAGCATAATCCCACCTTCTGGGAATCCAAAGAGTATAGACACCTATTATATACACAATCGCCGTGGGAAGTATTCAAACAAATACAGGAGAAATGCCAAAGGGTCGCCAATAGGGCTCTCTTATCTATTTTGATTTTCTTCCGTTTCACGCGTAACACGCATGTCATGGTGCCAGACAAAGTTTGCAAAATGATGTCTATCTTGAAGAACATTGACGCGTAGGTGTGCATCATTATACCCGCAAAAATTCATCTCGAGTTTATTTTCAACTCAGGGCATCATTCGAAATGATTACTATTTCTCCACTATAAGGAAAGTCGAATTTTTATTGAGCTCTGAGCTCAATAAAAAGTTGAGCTCTGACGTTTTTCTCGAATGGGGATTAGGCAAGGATCCCCAAAAGCTTTTCGCCGCGGTCCTTTTCGTTTTCTCACATCCTTGACGACACACAAATAACTCCAACTGGCTTCAACCAAATATTCTTTTCACACCCATACCAGCACAAAGCTCATGTCAATGAAAAACCGGAATATGAAAATCAGCAGCACGATGCTACGAAACAGTTGCAGTACTCTGCTGGCTGACTGACTGCGGCACAATAGCAAAGAAGGTATAAGAGATTAGGGTCACGAGAGGTCAGCACTGAACTTATAAAAATTAGACTATACAGAATTAGTTGTCCCTGCGACTTGGCCAGACTTTTGGCATTTCTTCTTTGTTGGAAGACTTCCGTCAGGCATTGTATAGGCAACCCGCATGCATTGGTATACACGGTCTTCAGTAATTGATGGGCCATAGGAGATTTTTGTCGGAAATTTAAAGCACGGGGCAAGGTAATTCCCCATCTGACATGCGCTGCAAAAACATTCCTTCGTGAAATACGTTTTGCGGTGCATGCGAGATGGAGAATTACATTGCCCCGTGCTTTAAAATTCTGAAGAAAATCTCCTATGGCCCGTCAATTACTGAACACTCCGTATACTTGTAGGCTATTTCGATGAAATCGCCAAATCAAAGTCGTGTGCTGCGGAGGCAATCAGAAAATCACGAGACGAGATAATGGCGCGCATGATCATAATGGCTCATTTTATAAGACGTCGTGTCGTGACATGATTTCTCAGACCACTCGTCAAATGAGACGGAAGGGCAAATTGTCGTTTAAGTGGCAGTAGCAGCAACAGAAGTCGTCGACAGATTGTGCCCTGAATCTGCTAGACACAGGCGTTTACGAAAATTCAATATGCTCCAAAAGTTCCCGCCTGGATGGAAGTCTTTCACATGTGCAGGCGACAAATGTCAAGCTAGTGTCTCTTTGTTGCCATGAAATGTCAAAAACGCTATTCCCGGCTGTCAGTGGCACTCAGCAAAATCCCTTTTGTACGATTGATTGTCATTCTTTGACAATGCGGCCGACTGCTCTGGCAACACGTTGCTATACCTGGCTATGCAAGAAGACATTGATACAATGAAGTGTGGATCCAGCAAGATGGTGAGTTCGGCACCTTTCGCATTTGTGGTGAAACATTTCATCAGTAAAAATGATTAAATTTTGGTAAATTGACTTCCGGGGAATTTCGTGGCACCCTGAACATCGACAGTCAGTCACTCGCTGCATTGTTATGGACCAATGTGCAACAATGTAAAAAACTATCATTTCTATTCCGCCTAATTTCGTCGCTGTGGCGGATCTAAAGAGAAGCAAAATCCCAATGTTGCATTTTGGGCTTGGCAACACATCGGACAATGGTGGATCCCCCACGAAAAATGGCTTGTATGAAATCGAATTTGGGAGTGCGCAGTGTGAACTCCCAAGCCACCTGGCAAATTGAGCACGTTATGTTTGCGGCAGCGTAATCACTGTCCTGCTCGAGAGGCACGCGTCCGAGATGGGCCAATCCAGCGACCATCGTCTACAAAACTTTCCAAACTCTGACCCGTCCATGTTCGAGCTCAAAACAGAGCTAACCTCTCATGAATCTTGCAGCAGTTTTGAGACCGAAATTCCGCAATTATATTTGAGCGGCTGTTTCGTATTCCGTCAGGCGCACCCAGCAGAGATGGACTTGGGATCGGTCGCCATTTTCGATATTGCAAATCTGGATCGTTGCGAGCAATTCCAATCTTCCTCCATTGAGTGAGATACGATAAATTTCGCCAAGACGTCTGAGCGGTGTAAACCTAACTATTATAATTTAAAACACTTTTTTGAGACCAGTTCAGACGGTTCAAAGAAGTTGTGCCGACCAAAAGCAGCCAAAATAAGCCGCTGATGGACCAAATAAGTTTATGAAAGCATGGAATGTGATGCCGGCAGAAATTGTGAAATAAATTCGGAAAACCACATATTCTACGTCCAGAACATCTGTGCAATTTGAAATCGGCATTTAATATTGTTGACAATTTTGAGACAGTTCCAAGATTAGGTAGTTTACCAATTCATCGTCTTTGTTTACTGTGGAGGGGAGATAAAATACGGGTCTGAAAAATGTTTTATCACAACAGGAAACATTCAGT
>JASGXE010009462.1:0-16515 GCA_030068105.1 Sinentomon sp. SZTP_YWyxl
GGCTATTCAAATAATAAAATAGGAGAAATGGGTTAAACCTTTCTTTCACGTGTTTTGCGTTTTCGGGGAACTGATCCTTTGGAAAATTATAGCACTCCACTGGACTTTCTGTCAAGTGACCACGTCCAAACCAATGAGAATTTATAGCCTCTTATTTCAGGCTCACTTGTACCAACTTTAATTACTTTCGGCGCTTGTGCCGACGGTATAACTTCTTATCAGGAACTTGATAATATCACTACGCCCTCGAATCCTGGAGATTCACTTGAGAAGATACCTGTCCTCTTATTTCAGGACCACTGAAATTGAACTCCCTTTGTAACTGTGTTGTACTTTTAAACAACCCAGTTTTTGTTCCGGCGGAACACGAAGAAAGCAGTCTGGCGCCATTTGGTTTGCGTCAGCTTTTTGGAGGGTTGTTTGCAGCAGGAAAAGCATAACGAGCACTTCGAGTATTTTTGGTTTGACAAATCTCAGAGGTTCTGCGCATGGTTGACAATGAAATGGTGCTGATCGATGATTCAATGCCTTTCCACGGGGATCTATCTGAATTCCAAATTGGCTTGAGAAGCGTTTTCGTGAGAACGATCGTTTTTGCTTCTCCGTTTTTTGCTTGCGGATACATAAATACGCATTTTATTTTGACAGGCCTGTGGTTTTGCTCGTTGTCAGAAAACTCAAGTGTGACTTTCGAAGGGAAGCAATAACAACCCTGAGGTCAGTTTTGACACCCTAAAGTCAATAAACAAAATTGGTCTGGTTGGGAAATGACATTTATGAAACATGATTGTAACCAGTCTCGATTGTTTCGGAAATTTTGTCTGAAAATCTTGTGTGGTCTTTATGGGCAAAGAGGCATGAAATGGAAAGGAACAGTCAGATGATGATCAGCATGGGATTTGTGAGAAAAATCAAGAATTGAGGTGTGGGATTGAGCGTTGTGAGTGTGGGCAGAAAATGTGGGAAAAAACCTCCCGAAAAGGATTAGAAACTGGCGAGCCCTGAAAGAGGTGGCGTTTTTGAGTCAGTTCGCAGTCAGTCATGGAGTGAGTCAGTTCAGTCCAGTCCAGAGTCAGACAGTTGGAAAGTCGACAGATAGACCCAGAACAAGAGTCGGGTCAGCAGCAGTGTTCGACAGAGTCATGGCGTTTGAGTAGAGTCATTGCCTGAAGCAGTGGAGTTTCGAAATGATTGTTTGCTCGAAAATTTCTCCATTGACGGTTTTCTTCAGTTGACGTCAGGTGTCTGCAGTGTTAGACGAAACGCAGAGAAAAGATGCTGTTAAAAGCAGCAAACCTTTCCACTCGAACGCATCAGCAAACAGCCTCAGACCAGTGACGGAACAGGTTACCAAGCAGTGAAATCACCATTTGATTTCATTCAATTCCAATGTGTATCAGTGGTTCAAACATCCGGGGGTGGACCTGTGTGATTAGCCAAAGTCCTAGACCTGTGAACGAACAGATGACGACTCCAATGTGAATCAGTGGCTCAGACATTTCGGGGTGGACCTCTCTCTTCTTTTGCAACTAGCCCAGTGATCGAACAGGTGAATAACAGTAAACTGTCTTGTCTTCAGTTGCCCTTCTTCAGAACAGTGGAATGTCAGGAGTCGAAAGAAACTGTCAGGAGCAAGGGAGTCAAATTCTACTTTAGAGGACACAGTCGGAAAGGAAAAAGCCAAAGTTAAGTTAATTTACAATGAAGAGCATTTCTTGGTGTAACGAGTTTGTTTATTATTTCACCCAAATTTAAGTTTTTATAGAGAAACGTTCATGGATTGTGATGATGAACTTAATAAAATAGTGTTTTTGTAAATACACGTTGATCTTCTGTTTTTCTTGCATTGGTAAATAATCACTCGAGATTGGAAATGGAGTAGCCCCCATACAAATTTTTATAATCGACTGAACAATGAGGAGTACTAACTAGAGAGGACCGAACCAGAACCCAATCGGTACCTCAGTCGGTTATACCTTTTACAAGGGTTATATGTAACACACTTGAGAAATCGTCCTATTATTTCAGGACCACAAAATGTAATCCCGCTTCTCAGGGATCTGATTGCACTTCAAATTGACACTGGTTAAATGTCGAGCTGCTGGCTCGAACCCCGAATAAAGGTAATTTTCTTCCAAAGTGCTCTGTTACTCTGTTTAATCCCAAATGAAAATTATCCCTCGGAAAAGCTCATGAGACCCTTATTAGGTTAATGTCTCAGCACCCAAAGGCGATGGTTATTGAAACCAGCCTCACACAAAAACCCAAATTGATTCTCACTTTGGTTCCCATAAAGTGTAGGTAATGTTTGCAGCACTGGATCTGATCCAATTCAAAATTCAATGAGATAGACGTTCCCCCTGGTCCACTCAAGATCACACTAAATGTTTCTCCCAAAGTTTCCCAAGTGTTCCCCATAAATTGATTCAGTTTCCTCCCATTAAAATAGATCACAACAATTGAACCTGAATCCCAGCGTTCGAGTTCGTTGCCCCTGTTGACATCCGCAACCCTCGGTTCACTTCAGATAATTATCAGCACTGAGATGAATAAGATCAACACAGAAGTTTTTCATTTCTAGAATTCAAGTTTTTGTTATTACTAAAACCCATGATTTTCCCCATTTACAAACACTCCGTTTTCAAGAATAGATTTTAGAAAAAGGTTATATGGTGTTTGAGGGGTGATGTTTTCCCGGGTAAAGTTTTCCCCATTTTCTCTCAGAGTACTAGCACATCTTAAAGTTTCGCGACACTGGATTCTGACTCACCAAAAAACTCGCAAACTTCGTTCGACCTTCTCGTCGCTTCTTTCTATTACTTCGGCACAACTTCTCTGTTCGATCTTTCAAGCGCGACTGCCACGATTTTTCTGCTCGATTTTCACCGAGTATTTTCCATTGCGCAACACCTTCCAAAATCCCAAAGTAACCCAAAATCCCCAAAGGAAATCTTCATATTTTCAGCTGACGAAATGCCTCCAACGGCACCTAAAATTGTCACTTTCTGCATCTCTTCAGCACATTTCTCAGGTTGAGAAACGTGTGGCTTCCTCTCTGAATGTGATGTCGATTTCAAAATCCAATTGTGCCCTCACTCGCCTGGGATCCTCTGCCCCGCACAAAATGCAGGATATAAGAGGTTTTAATCCCAAACCGAGATGATGTTCCAATAAAATTTGCAACTCAAAATATTTTCGATTGCCCTTTGCTTTCTTCTGCTCTGCACCCAACAGCCTGTCGCTTTAAGCGTTGCATAATCCCCGTTTTTTTGCCGTTGCTTTTCGAATGAAATGATCAAAATCTCAATATTTTGCAAATACATGGTCGGCCAAAAGTCCCTCAAATCAATTACCCCTTCAACCCTCCTAACAATATACATGAGGTTTGGGAAAGGGTCGGGGACCCACGCCCAGACCTAAGCCGGGAACCTGCCCTGAGACGGCGGCCCATGTTGGCGGCCCCCCACTGCGTGGTCAGTGCAAAACCGTTTTCACGCAGCTGGGAAGAGGGAGTGAAATAACTTAAGCCTGTGTTTTTGTCACGATGCGACTATGACTGTATTTCTGAACTGCAAGTAGATGGCACTGAAGTGGACAGGAATCAAATAACTTAACTTTTGTTCCAGGATCGTGCATGAAGCTGACAATGAAAGCTGATAATTCTGTGCATCCTGTAGAGGATTATGAATGAACCTTGGTCTGCTTTGTGGTGTATGCCCGGAATACAGCATACAGCTGGCGAACGCCGCTGGTGCTTCCGTGACTCCCTGCGCTAGTTAACCGAGCTTATGCCGGACAGCGCTCTCGCCGCGTGACTGACACAAGGCGAACCATTCCCCCGTTGTTGTGCACTGGAAAGGGGAAGTTCTCATCTCTATTTCATTTAATTCACTTTCTTGTATCTCTTATTTCCTCTTTTGGAGTTGCTTTGCTTCCTTCCTTCATCCTTTTTTCTCTTTCTTTTTTCCTATTTTAGAGTATTGACGAATGTTAAGGTGAACAGTTGGACGAACAACTGTGGTGAGGGATGTCTGACGAGCTCGGGAGATGACACTGAATGGATGACGAAGGAGGTGTAATGACGATGCCTAGCCCGGGAGATGATTGATATGATGCTGAGCAAATGAGGAAGGATTTAGCCAAAATTCAAAGCTAAGTTTTTCTGTTTCGCTTTTATTCATTTCTTTGTCTTTAGGTAGGTAGGTAGGCCGAACTTTAACTTATCTTGGATTCCAGGGCAACAGGGCTATGAACATGTTTGTGAAGGAGCAGTCTCGTTTGCATTTTTTGATGTTTTGCTGTGTGGTTCAAGTTTGAGTTGGGCTAGATAGTGGTTAGGTATTTCTATAATGTAGGTATGTAATTTTGTGTTGCGCTGGGGTTTTGCGAGTGAGTGAAAGATGTTTTTTTTTTTTCAATTGTCTTTTTAGTCGAGAGTAAATTTTAGGTAGTGGGTTTTTGCCGAAAAGAAGGCATCATACCTTAACGTCGTGTCTTGTCTTTCAGCAGTGGGGAATGTGCACGTTTTGGGGGACAGCAATGTGAGGAGGGTTTGGAATGAGGCAGAGAAGTGGGCTGGCGGAGGAGTGGTGAGGAAGTTTTGGGTTGGTGGTGCTGGGTGTGCAGATGTGATGAAGGTTGTGGGGAGGGAACTCGGCAAGTGTGAGTCAGACAAGGTCGTGGTGGTGTTGAACGTGGGCGTGAACGAGATGCTTGATTGTTCACCAGATGAAGTGGTTCTGAGTCTGAGGATGGAGAGCCTTTGCAAGGAGGTGCGAGATGCAAGGGACCCGGTTTCATCTGACAAGGCGTCCAGTGGTGATGTCATCACCATTGGAAACTCGAATTTGAGGCATTTATACCCTTCGTTCACATCGGTTGGCAGTTGCTGTCGGTATACTCGGTGGCAGGGTGGTCTCACGATACCTGGAGCATATTTAAAGTTCAGGAATTGTTTGGGCTGCCTCTCCGGAAAGCAGAGAGCTCTGATCAATTGGTGGTTGGGGAAGTGGATGTGGAACATAACTCAGTTGCAGACACATTCCATGCGTTCACCCGTTTTATTGGAGATCTCAATACCATTCTGAGCCTGGCATACCCAAATATGCCAGGAGCAATCAACATTTGCTCTGTTCCTCCCGACCGAGGAATCATGAGCTGTCTGCAAAAATTGAGAAGCTGAACGATTCCCTCTTGATGTATTGCGGAATCTTGTCAATGTGAACTTCCTCGAATTGAGGAGTCTACAGAAATCCAGTATTTCCGCTGATGGATTGCACTATTCCAAAAGTGGTGCTTCCAAGGTGGCTGCTGGATTAGTGCAATCAATCAATTCTTTTTTTAGCTTAATCCATGGTTTGGGCTTAAGCTTGCCATTTTTCTCCCCGAAACATACACCTTCTCCTGAGATCGACAATTCCTCAGTCGATTGAGATTCAAATTGACTATATTGCTGCTCAATATCCGAAGTTTGCTTCCCAAACGTCGGGCTCTTCATCCAATTTTTGATTCCGCTAATTTGGACTGTATTGCTGTTGCTGAGACCGGCTGGATGAGTCATGCTCCGAGGTTGATATTCTCCCAAGCAGTTATGCTGTGTTCCGCAGGGATCGGTCCAGGTTGGTGGGGGTGTCCTCCTTGGCGTGCGTCATTATCTCCGGCCGGTGCTCATCCACAGCAGCAGGGTTTATGAATTAAAATTTAAAGCTTTGGAATCATCATTCCCTCCAACCATTATCATAATGCTGTATAGACCACCTAATCTTTCCCTCGATTGCTTCACTGGGATTTCCTCTGAAATCCTGAACTCCATTCTTCCTTTGATGCATGCCATCCCATCCTGGTTGTAATCTGCCAGTGTTCCTATTGGGCGATTTCAATATCAATGCCCCAGCTTCGGATACAGAGCTCCTCCCTGATGGGCTACAAAGGCTAGTCGATAGGCTTTCTCTTAAGCAAGTGGTCGATTTTTTACCCGGCCAAGGGATCCCCTTATCCCTGATGGTGGGGGGTCCACAATTGACTTGATATTTCACTGCCCAAAATCTGAACTTCGGGATATACATCCCTTGTCAGGTCTCAGTGACCATTTGATGATCTTCGCCGATTTTTCAGTTGACTTGTGCTTCCCCTCCTTCTTTACCTCCACCCCAGTTACAGAGGCATAGGGTTAAATTTTAATGCCTGCGACAAAGACGCTGTGGACAGGTTTCTGAACTTTGCGCTGCTGGATTTTGGAGTTGCTGGTAGCAGTTTAGATGAGCTTTGGGACGAATTTAAAACCCTGTGCTGCTTTGTGATTGAAAAAATTGTCCCAAAGAAAAGGGTAATTAATTGTTCCGGCTTCACCTTCCCATTGTGGTTTACGCCTGACCTCCGTAAAAAGTATTTGCATCTCCAACAGCTTTTCCAACAATGTTCTTCTGAGGCAGGCGTACTTTCCCAGTATGCTTCTGCCTTACGGGACTATCAGCAGTAGCTGCACTCCAAAAGAGAAAATTTGTTCAAGCCTTGGGGTGAATGATATCTCCACAAAACAATTTTGGAGATTTCGTCGCAGCAAAACCTCTGCACCGTGACCATGGTCAGCGGTGCAGGGGCAAATGATCCGTCTTCCTTTGCTCTAAAATTAGTAAAAATATGAGTGCTGCTTCCGTTCCTGATCTGGCATCAACGTGCAATCAGCACCCCTCAAATTTCATGAGGGATGCTGATTTGTTGCTGATGCTCTGTCCTTTATGCAATAAAATCGTAACAACTCTTCTTTTGATCTCATTGACCACATACCTATGGTATTTTTAAAGAACCATGGGGATGTGTTTTCAAAATATCTGATGATATTATTTTCTCTATCATTAGCCACAAACTTTATCCCGGTCGACTGGAAGCAGAGCATAGTTAAGCCACTTCCTAAAGGAGGTTTGGCAATGTCTATAGAGTCATTTAGGCCCTTAACCTAATAAGCCTTGTGCAAAGTTGATGGAGAAAATTGTTGCTGGCTACCTGTACCGCCTGCTTGAGGGTCAAAACTTTTTCTTCCATGGCCAACATGGCTTTCGATCAAAATATTCTTGTGAAAGTCAGCTAAAAACTGGCATTATCCGAGATCTCAGTGGCATTGGGGAAGTTATGCAAATTGGTGCTGTATTTTTAGATATGACTAAAGCCTTTGATCGCGTCTCTATCTCTATTCTTCTCAAGAAATTAGCTTCACTGAGAATCCCTGAAAATTTGTTCTTGTGGATCTCAAATTTTGTTACTGATCGCCATTTTGGGTTTTACTAAATGGGGAGATGTCTGATATTCTCCCTTAACAAGTGGCATCCCACAAGGGTCTGTGTGCGGCCCCTTACTTTTCCTTATCTATATTAACGACATTGCTTCTGTGGTGAAGTCTTGTATCAGACTCTTCGCGGATGACATAGTCATATACAGAACGAATAGGAATTAGCCGGTCATTCATGAAATTGTTTTTAGCTTTAGTAACTGCCAGTGCGGAATATAAGTCGGTCGAAAATCTGATATGAGTTCGGCAATCAGACAGTCACGGCAATAAGGTACTGGGTGCACCACATTAGATGGAATAATCGTCCTGCCCGATTCAGTGTTTCAGACGCTCGAAATGTGCCCCATCTGCAGCGAAACAATCGTGGATGCGCTGGTCCCGTTCTTGCAATGCATTGCTGATCATAGCATTTGAGATCCTGAAAATGGCCGCCCATTCTTCTAAGATGTTTGCACGAGCCAGGTGCACGTTTGATTTCGGGTGTCCCCATCGGAGTCCCCATCAGTCGCTCGGAGGCCACGACGTCGGTCCTCCACGGCTAATCTACCTTCCTGGAAGTTGCTCATTGAGGTAATTGCGGGCGAGGACAATAAAATGGGTAGTTGTGCCATCATGTTGAAGGAAGCAATAATTGGCTATTATCTGTGGTGCACTCTTGGGAACACTTCTTCCTGGAGTAACTGGACGTACCTTTTTCCATTACGGTTCGCCTTCAATAAAAAAAGTAGATTAGCCGTGGAGGACGTCGGTCCTCCACGGCTAATCTACCTTCCTGGAAGTTGCTCATTGAGGTAATTGCGGGCGAGGACACTAAAATGGGTAGTTGTGCCATCATGTTGAAGGAAGCAATAATTGGCTATAATCTGTGGTGCACTCTTGGGAACACTTCTTCCTGGAGTATCTGGACGTACCTTTTTCCATTACGGTTCGCCTTCAATAAAAAACGGGCCGATGACTGAGTCGTTTAATGTCGTTTAATATGCTGGGTGTGGCTTTCCTAAAACTAGTGTGAATTTGTCCTGGACCAAAACCTGTGCCAAAAACACGTTCAACCATAGGCAAGCAAGTTACCGGCACACCGTGTATGCGGCCTGGCGAACGAGGCAATGAACGCATTGGCGGCGGCCGCGATTATTCATGAATTCTGAACAAGGCGGCCCGCCTTCGCCTTCGGGTCAAACTCCGGCACGAGAAGCGGTCAACAGGTTGCTATTTCTGCTGAGCTTGCCGCAACTCAAACACACATTTCGCTTCACGTTGCAGCCTCGGAGGTGCTGCCTGCGAATGATTGCGGAGCAAAACAATTCGGTTGAAACCTCACGATCAAACCTGGTGGACATCTGAAGTGTTAATTTTTATTTAAACTGTATAGAGCTGTGTCTTCCGCGGAGGACTTCATCACGCTGCAGACTGATGTTGACTCCATTTCGGAGTGGTGCAATACCAACTGCATGGGTATAAATGTCTCGAAAACGTCTGTCATGTCCTTTTCAACCTCCAGATCACCTGCTTTGTACGATTACAAGGTAGGACCTAGGACCCTGGACAGGCCGGATACTATCAAGTATTTGGGACTCCTATTTAATTCTGAATTGAGTTGGGTGCCACACATTAGAAATATTGTGCAAAGAGCATCAAACCAACTGAAGTTCCTTCTTTGGAACTACAGCTATGCTTCAAGAAAAGTTAAAACTATTTTGTACTTCTCTACTCTCAGGTCTTTGTTGGAGTATTCTACCACATCTTGGTCACCTTTTCAAAAATGCTATGTTGATGCAATCGAGGCTGTGCAGAGAAGGCCGCAAGATTTGTTTCCGGTAACTTTTGCTTGATTCACTTGAGAAGCGAAGAATTTTGCACAGTCTCTCAATGTTTAGGCACAGTAATCCTAAAACATGGTGGATGGGGTGACGGACCAAGGATTCTCACACAGAACAACAACCCCACCAGGGCAAGCAAGTTCCTGTCATTTGTTCCACCTATGCTGTTGAAAAACATTGACAGGCATTCATTTTTCCACCGCAGCATTTTTCTGTGGAATCAGCTTTGCCCCCCAGAAGATGTTCTCCACTTTCCCGAGGAAAAATTAATATAGTTGTTCGGGCGAAATTGGAGAACTTAATTCAGATGTAGGTAGGTAGTTGCTTCACCGATCAGCCCAGATTTTTGCAGACCTTACCCCCCCCCCCCATCTAAGTTAAGCATGTTGTAGGTTTAGAGAGGGATTTTTTGCAATTTACTTATTCGCTCCCCCCTTTTTCTTCTTCATTTTTTACTGAAATCACTGTTAGGGTACCTACATGCATTCTGGTTTACCTGCACTATTTGACCATGTTGGAATTTGGCTCGGCCACTGAATTTTGTTCTTGACAATATTTGACACCTGCTTGGAGCCTGTTCATTTTGAACTTTTCGGGACCCTGCCACTGCATAAATTTTGCAAGATGTGAACTGTTGCCAAGGTTCTTTGTTCTTGTTTTCCATTCGTTTTGTTCCGTTTTTTGACTTGTTTTGCATGCCACTTGTCGTGTTATCCAATAACTTGATTCGCCTACCTATCTACCTAATCTTTTTCCAGCGAAAATTGAATTTTCCAATGCCATAATGGAGAGGTTGACACCAATTAATCTAATTCACTCCCTTTCTGACAAAATGAAACATGACCTTTTTGTTGACATCGTGCTTTGATGCACTGGATGTTTTGTGCGCCTTTCCTCGGCATCGGTCTTTTTTTTTTTACTTTTTTAAAATGACTCTGGACTTTTTGTCCTCGAATGCGACGGCGGGGGGACTCCGTCCCCAGTTTTTAAATCATAAAAAGAGATGCTGGGAAAAAGTTAGGAAAGTGTGTTGAGATCCTGATTAGCAGTGTGATGCCAAGGCGGGATCATGATGAGCAGATGTTTCAGAAGTAGCACTGAATAGGCGAGGCGGTTGAGAGTTTTGTGCAAATACGGGGCTGCGGTAATGATGGACCTGGAGAAGGTACAGATAGTTCTGGGGTGCCTTGGGCCAGATGGGCTTCATTATTCTCTTGCTGGGTCTGATTTTGTGGGACGGGCAATGGCTGAAGCAGCAGCAGAGATCCTGAGGGTTTGGGAACGGGCTGAGGGCAATAGGCAGAGACATGGTAGCGGGGATCCAGAATTGGGTTGAGGGGGCGAGTGTGAATGCGTGGGGTAGGGCGGCAGAGAGTGGTGAACAGGGAAATTGTACCCAATACCCCAGGGGTTTAGGGAAAGATAAAAAGGCAAGGAGAAACAAAAGCAAAAAAGGGTTGTGCATTCCATTATGCATGGGGTTCCAGAATATTCAAGGGGGGGCGAGGAAAGTGGTCTGAGTTGTGGGACAGCATCCACAGGGAGGGAATTGGAATCATGGCAGTGTGTGAGTCTGGATGTAGAGGTGACGAACGTCATCCGGAGATGGAAACGGAGGTTTCACAGGGCTGGAAGTGGTGCGGAGTTAATAGATTGGCCTTTGGTATGTGTGTTGGGTCCCCCAAGGGGAGGGGACAGGGGGAAGAAGAGGTTGAACGACGAGGAGGAGGTATCGGTGTGTGGTGGAATTCTGTTTCTTGGAATGTGAAACAATGGCGACACTGCAAAGAGCATTTGTGGCTAGAGTGGGAAACTTTGGATGGGGGGAGGGTTTTTATCGCTGTGGTCTACCTGGCATGTGAGGGGCATTCAGTGGATGTGAATGGGGCTATTCTTGATTGCTTGAGGAGGGATATTGCAGAAATTGATTCTTGCGGTGGGTTGATTTTGCTTTTAGGTGATTTCAATGCACATATAATGGAATTTGAGGGCATGAAAATACAAATGGGAAGTTAGTGAGGAAGTTCATGGTGGAAATGGATCTGCTCATTGGAAATATGCAGGGCTTCTGTGTTGGGGGATCAACTCGGAGGGCACGTGGGCCTGGGGGGATAATGTTGGAGTCCACAATTGATTGGTTGTTGTATAGGCAATCACTTGAGTAGCGTATTGAGAAAATGGAGGTTGATTCATCAGAATCATGGGGCGTGCAGAGTGACCATTTTGGCTTGAAGGTCTGGGTACTTGGGAGAAAGAAAAGGAGGGTACGACAGAGGAGAAAGTCCCATGAAGAAGGGGGGTGGAATCAGCTGATGAGAAAGGAAGAGGCAATAAGGTGGGCTGAGAAGGTAGAAGCTGTTTTCGAAGAGAATGATGAGGTGGATGGTCATGATGGTGGATGTTTGGGCGAATCAAATTCCTCAGAGAATGGCAGCCGGAACTGAAAACTCGGTAGATGCAGGTTGGAGAGACAGGGATTGGTGGGATGATGAAATTAGGGAAGCAGTTAGGGAGAGGCGAAGAGCCAGCAGGGAATGTCGACATGTAGAGAATGCCTGGCGGCGAGCAAATCTGGATGCATGCAGAGAAAGAGTAAAAGTGTTGAAAAGGAAAAAGCTACGGGTACGCTTGGCCGAACGAGAAAGGGAACTCAAAATTGAAGGGCGGTCTGGAGGAAGACGAATTTGGGCATGTATACAGCGGTGGAGAGGTCTTGTGGAGGGCAATGGTCAAGACCAGAGAAGGGTTGAAGACTGTGAGGGAGTACAGATGACTATGTTGGCGGCATTGCAGGAATATGTAAATGAAATTTGGGGCCCGGCAAAAATGGGGGGATGTGAAGATTCCTGGAGAAATGGGCCAGTGAAGATAGGGCTGGACAATTTGGATTCTTCAAGTTTGGTGAACATAATCACAGGGTTGTTTGTTTTAAAACAAATTGTTTTAAAACATTGTTTCAAACACGTTTTGAAACAAGGCTTTGAATAAAAACATTTTTGTTTTAAAACAGTTTGTTTTAAAACAAAAACAGGTGTTTTTTATCAAATTGTTTTAAAACAAATTTTTCCTTTGGAAATGGGCTAATTTTGACACCAGTAACATTTTCAAAAAAAATTTTATTTTGTAAAAAAAACATGTTTTTTGTTTCTAAAATATTAAAAAAGAAGCATGTACCAATATGTCAAAAATGTCACATCTACCTAGTGTGTGTGTGTGTGTGTGTTTCCCTTGGCCCCATCATCGCCAGTATCAACCAGCACCGAATAACTGGAACAACACAAACATGCACAAGCAAAAGGCAAACAATGATTGACAAGACCAAAACACAAACATTGCCTAGCAAATGCTACGTGTCAAAAATGCAAGGAAAACAATAACAGGCAAGTAAACAATTATCGGCAAACAATAATAAGCAAGGTAGGTAACCATGGCATTAACACAGTAAGAATAAAAACCAGTTATTCGGGCTCAGAGGATACTACGAGGGTCACTCAGGGTCCGGTGACTTTTGGCAAGAAAGGAGAGTTTCATTGACCTGAATTTTTGCGTGATGGTTAGGTATTCTCAATGCAGTCTCCATGCAAGTCGGCACACTTCTGCCATCTGTGAAACAGTTTCTTGATACCATCCTGGTAGAAGTCCCCAGCTTGTGCAATAAACCCTAATTCACGGCATTTTTCAGCTCATCAGTCTGGTAGCGCTTTCCACGCAGATCTCTCATCATTGCTGGAAAAAGGTGGTAGTCACTTGGTGCCTTGTCGGGATAAAAAGGTGGATGTGGCAGAATGGTGAATCCACAGTCAGTTGAAGCTTGCATGGCAATTTGGCTGGAATGAGCTGGCGCATTGTCCTCTGAAGAAGGAGCACTCCTTTCGAGCTTTGCTCAGTTTGCCAAGCCGTTTTGACTTGATTTCCTCGCGCAGTTCTTGCAAGAGCTCAGCATGTTACTGTCCATTGTAGGATTGTCCAGGCTGCAGGTATTTATTGAGCAGGGGGTCCTAATGAGTCCCAGCAAGAGGTCGCAGCCAGCATGAGCTTCCCAGCAGAGGGGCGGACCTTGAACTTTCGTGGTGGGGCCTCACCCGGTTCCTTCCACTGCATGAGGAAGGACGTCCTTCATGAGCCTTGTTCTCCGGGTCATAATGATGGACCCAAGTCTGATCGAGAGTGACTACTCTTCCAATGAAGTCACCCTGATTGGGCTTAACTCGCCTGAGAAGTTCTGCGCAATCCACTCGATGCTGCATTTGAAATGGTGTTAACATTCGGGGGACCCATCTTGCGGAGACCTTGCTCATGTGGAGTTTTTTGATGCCATCCTAGCAGCAAAAGTCAGATTTGGAATTCCAACAATCTGCCAATTCTACAGAAATCGCACTAATGGTCTGATTATTTGCACATCTACATAAAAGACATGAATAAAAATGTGTGTGAAATTTCGTACAAATTGGACAATGATTACTAGGCAAAAGTCATCGGACCTTGAGTGGCCCTCGTATAAGGGTGTGCCAGCCAACCAACTACAGTGAACTCTACTGAGGTTCATAAGAAACCACTCACAAAGGACAAAAGTCCTAAGGTTAAAATCCTGGACAAAAGGTCGTTAGGCAAGGCCCTTGCTTGGCCACAGAACCTCAGAAGGGCACACTGGTCACAAAATGATCAGATTTACATTTTAGTGTACACGTAGGTAGAACACATCTATCTGATCAAAGCACAATGATGTCTCACCACAACAAGCCCTGAAATAATGGTTAAAATAAGAACCAACAATCTAGAGCAATGGAACAGCTCCGAAATGGTGGTTGCATGTCGGTTGGTTGCTATTCCACAATCAGAGTATGCAGCAGCCAGACATCGAAGCACATGCTGGCTCCAATAGTTTGTTTGTGTATGTGTCATGTTACTGTCTTTTATTTCTGAATAAATCATAAAATAACACCAAGGTGATTTATCTACTAATAACTGACAAATAATAATCAACTACTAAACTGGAAACCAGGAACAGAAAATGTGTTGGTGACAAAACAAAGGAAACAAACAGATTAGGCCTGGTTGTGCAGCACCTACAAACAAATAGCGATGGAGCAAAGGAAATTTATCCAAACTGTCAAATGAATGAAGCATTGGTCTCTGATACCAAAGCAGTTGGAGGGAAAAAATGAAACAAGCGCAGAGATCATGTAACAGGCCGGGAAGGGTGGGGAGATTAGCAGAGCCAGCACGAACCCCACCCAAAAACCTCCTAAACATCCATGCAGCGCTAGCGAAGGAGACAAAAACAAACAACAGGTTGCATCACAAGAAATTTTGGGATGAAATTGAAATTAGCGTTTGGATAGCCAAAGCTGACTGTTAAAATTCAGTTGGAAGGGGAACAAATCTATCAAAGGGATGAAAAGTTGAAGAATAAAGCATGGACACTTGGTAAATCGAGAGAAGAAAGAAATTTTATTAGCATGGCTTTAAATGACCCAATTCCCAGGTTCAATTGCCTAAGATAGTCTATTTGCAGGTCAAAAATGGCAGTCGCCATCTACTCAGAAGTGAATCAGAAGATGAACAACATGATGAAAAAATAATTTTACTGAATCATTCTCAACAAATTTCACCGAACAAATCGTTTTTTACCTTGGTAAATGGAAAGTCTAAAGCAAAGCACAATAATTTGAAAAATAACAAACAAAACAGAATTTTGCTCCAGGTTGCCTTGATCATGTTCACCATTAGGTACTTTCACTTATCAACTCCAGCTGTCCGGTGATTAAGTTCCACTGAATATGTGGAACATCAAAATCACTCCGATCTCTCATTTTCCACAGTTTTTTGCCTTTCCTCACTCCATAATCATGTCCACGTCACACTATCACAAACCTCAAAATCTCAACACCCTCGAAAACAAAACCAACCACTTGATGGTGTGCTCATTTCATTGAAAAACGACTTGCAAGAAAAAACAATGGATAGACCTATTCAAAACATGTGACAATACCTACAACATGGCCGACTAAATGTTCTCTACTGCATTTGTGTTCGACCAATTTCTATGATGCGATGCACCATCTGCATCTGTACCCAAAATCGATAGATTCTGATATGGAATGTTACAGGTCATAGCAAAATTCCATGTTGTCACCCAGTGTCGTTATGTTGTTCCCAAGAACATAGTTTATGGCAATGTTCCTTTTGGTTCAACTTCGGGAACATCCACATCATTATCTTCTACCCTATTTCTATTTTTGATCATGATCATGAACTTTGTTTATTTTTAAACCGCGAATGGTTTGCCATTTGTCACGATTGTCCAGTTGCCAGAAACCAAATAAATACCTTGAAACACGAGACACCATGAAGAAGGAATTATAAAGTGGTTGTTTCTGTCCGGTAACCTCTTATAGAAATTACCTATTATCCCACCAGAAATGATATGACCAAAGCATCAAACACAACTCATGCATTTTGTGATCTTGGAAGGAACACGGAAAATAAAAACAGGGACCTATGCAAATAAAATAGGTAGGGTCAACCGGGGTAAGTGTAAACAGGGGTAAAGTAAACACCCCATAATTTTTCCAAACTCCAACTGCAGAAAAGCAATCTATCAGTATGCACAAGTTCAGTTTCCAACCCATAATCGTAATAATTATCAATGATGGTGACCCGGCTACAGCTGAAATAACATAACCAGTATTGTGCCATTTTTGAAGTCCAAAAAAGCTCATATGAGAGTATATGACGTCCAGAACATGCATCCCATCATCATCTAAAGTGAAAATAACCAATTTGCATGACCCAGAAATAAGGTTCTTACACACATCAGAACTGATTTTGGTCATTTAGACAGTCACGACATTATACTGGATGGTTTTGCCTAGGACACCTCAAAATAGCCACTAGGGGTAAAAGTAAACATGCTTCTGGGGTAAAGTAAACATCTTTTAAAAAGTGGGGTAAAAGTAAACACTCTATGGTCACTGCAGGGAAAGCATCTGGGGTAAAAGTATATTGATTTACATGTCAACCTTTCTCCAGCCGCCGACGCGATCGGATCGGAAAATTTTGCCTGCGCTCGAATTCGAAATTCAACATGGCCGTCAATTGAGCCATTTTTTGATTTTTCAGTGTTTTGATTCTTTATTGCGTTGTTTCCGACGTTTTTGCGGTGAAGCAGTGGTCTGTCCTGTGGAGCCAGTCGAGAGTGTGCTGATACAGGCGAGAGTGTGCTGAGATTGTGAGACTGTGACTCTTGAGCGCATCGGATTCCGGTCGTTGGTCCTTTTCGCTTCCCGACAAAGTAAACCTTTCAGGTGGTTAGGACGGAGAGGACCCGCGACAATTGGGAGACGGTGCGTCTCGGGTTTGCATGCGTGACCTTAACCTGCAGGACAGACGGCTGTTTTGTTCCAAGGG
>JASGXE010009463.1:0-15987 GCA_030068105.1 Sinentomon sp. SZTP_YWyxl
GAAACCCTTGGTTTTTTTCCGGACATTAATTGCCACGGGCCACCTTCTTGTCCCTTCCGGGCTAGAAGACTTGCCACTAAGTCTCCCTTTCTGTCACTGCAGCCAGAATGGCGCATGACCCAACCCACAAATTCCGACTGTGGCGGGAATCGAACCCACAACCTTCGGATTTGGAGTCAGACCAGCGAACCAACTATGCCACTGTGCCATACTCGCTGGTCTGTCCGTCGGCTGCTGGCGCGTGCGTTCGCGTTTCGTGGACGCTCCGCCGATTTTGTTGGCTTGGTGTCAATTTTTTTGGGAATTGTTTGATTTCTTTGTTCATTTTTCCTTGTTTTCTTGTTTATTTGGTTTTCCGAGCACTCCGTTTCCTTTTTTCATTCCTCTCTTTCTGCTTTTTCATCCCTCTCTTTCCTCCTTTTCATTTTGCCAACTGCCTCCTGTTTTCCCATTTTCTTCATTTTTTCCCACTTCTTCGCCTTTCTGTACCTGGAATTATCAACGCTGTTTTCGCCATGGATACCCCAACTTCCCGAGCCTCCGTGTCTGGTTTGCATTCATCTGACAAAGATGAGTACTGCCGAGCGAATTGCAAATTGGGAAACTCTGGCGAGGGGCGAATATATGGTGATATGTGATGCATGGTTGCTCCAAAAGTACTTCCACTTCGATTGACGGTCTTCTCAAAACCAGGGTTATACCGGCATGAGCATTGTGGATGTGCGGGGATTGCATTGGTGATTTTCGTGAAATGAAAAGCCTTCCCGTGGCGCGTCTTAGAGTTCTTTGTTCTTCAGATCCTCTACTGCAGTTGTGGCTACACCCCTCCCACACCCCTCCCAATGTGGCTGTTCCTTCTGTCACCTTGTTGGCCGAGCCTTTGGCTGTTCCTCCTCCTCCTGCTGTGGCTGATCTTTCTGAACTTTCAGCTGTTTTGTCTCCCGAGGCCCTACCTATCTCTTGCTCTCCTGAACAGCCCTGGTCAGCCATTCAACCTTTCAGCCGTTTCGTCGATCGCCTCACCTATTGGACCTTGTTTTTTTTTTTGCGGGGTCCCAATGCCAGCAGCAAAAAGTGGCGCGACCACTCATCGCCGACAAGAATGAGACCCAATTATTGGGCGAAACGTCATTTCCAAACCCTAAGTGGGATTGCAATGTGCAAGAAAGTGAAGTTTGAAAAAATACGCAAGAGTGTCGGCGTGGATACAAAGTTTTGCAGTTGCAATGGCAGCATTCACAAGCCAAAAAAATAAATAAATGTATAAATAAAATATTGAGAGCGTGTAAACATACCAGGTCATTTTTCAAGCGTCATCGAAACTTATTGTCTCAAAAATTTCGCCGTCGAACACAACGAAGTTAGGTCGGATAAACAAGTGAGTTCCAATTGAAGTGGAAATGGAATAATAGCACACAGCACACAAGTATTTTCATAATTTCGGTGCAAATAATTTCTCCACGGCGAAAAAAAGAAGAAGAAAAGAAAGAAGGCAACAATAAATAAAGGTGCTGACTACTGAACAGTACCACTACTGCACACCTTTCAAGTGAGGCAAGTTTTGGAGGAATTCCTATCCTAAATATGTGAACGAAATTCCTACCTAGAAATTGCTCCGTTCACAGAAATGCATAATCCGAAAATGAGAAAGCTCAGGACTGGACTCCAAAGCAAGACTGTTCACTCCCACCTCTTGTCCCCGTGCCCAAAGTTGTTCCAGATGGACTCTTTATGCGGACATAGTCTCATCTCCTATCTGCAGCCCCGGGTCACCTGTTCGCCCGGTCACCTTCGTCAGATTTCGGCCATATTGAACTTTCGTTTCTGCGAAACTCATTTAGGGTGTTCAACCATAAGCACAAATCTGTCAGGGAACTCGTACAGTACGAGTTCCCCGACAGTACGAGTAATTGGACTCTTGGCTCAACGGCGACAGATCGAGTCGTACTGTCGCCGTTGAGCCAAGAGTCCAATTGGGAAGGTTTGGAGATGTGGAGCAAGTAACACATAAATTCATTATGGGTGTGCTCGGCATCACCAACACATTACGGAAAGAAAACGGAAACCTTGTTCTTGTACAGAGGTATCAGAATGAAAAGAACAACCAGGCCCGCACGTCATTCGAGCAAGATGGGAGGATTCAGAAAACTTTCGTTTCTGCGGTGCCAAAAAAGGGTGCGCTCACTGGCCGCCGCGCCTGCTGCAAATCACAAAAAAGCGGAAAATTTGGATTTGAACGGAGGTTTGAAAATTCATCATGCAGATTCCACCGACACGCTTCATTTTCTCCTCATGAAAGTGAAAGAGCAAAACATTGTCACCTGCATGAGCATGTGTGCTTGGAAAAAGGAAATCCGAGAAAACTTTGACGTTTCCAGCACAGCACTTTGCAGCGCCGGCAAATTTTTAGAGCGAAAACACACCGTTGCAAAAATAATGGAAGAAACACTGCAACCAGATACTTTTTCACACAAGACTTTTCAGGAAAACCGTCTCTGACCGCAACGCAAGTTGCAAAAAAGGCGGCCACCTCCACATTGCGTGCGGGAATGAAAAAGCCGGCAAATGAAGACGACAGAAGGCGCTCAAGTGGGCCTTCTGTCGATTCAAATTTCACCAAAAACAGCTGTTTAGACAGGCTGCGTTGAAGCTTGGCAGCCAATGGGGGTGCGTGGGGACACGCAAAAGGAATGACTCAGAATGGTCACTCCAAAACATTCGTCATCGGAAAACGCGAAGCTCCACCAACCTTGGCATCATTCATTCATGCCCATAATGGAACCGAGTGTCAACTCAGGTCAGCCGAAAACAAAAACGGATCGCCCCGCAGAATCAAAAAGATGCGACAGGGAAACGACAGAGCGAGCAGAGCAACCAAAAGGAACAAGTGCGTGAATATTGGATGTTTTTGGGTTGCGGCAAATCCGGAAGCGTGAACAGTCCGATATGATTAAAAATTTATCAATGATGTGCGGGTTGCCTGAATTTTACTCAAAACTGCCGTGAACTATCAAAATTTTGCTTCGTCGTCCTGGGGTGCGCAGAATAACCTCTTTCCGCCAAAAAATTCCGCCGAATCTGGTCCCGGACGAAATTTGTCAACTTTTGAAAATGGGCGTTTTAGGGCAGGGTTTGGATTTGTGTTAAGCAAGAGTAAGGTCAAAGGTTAGGTTGGGTTATCTTTGGTGAAATGCATCAATCCGCGCTTATTACACCTTTAGGCGTTCCGAAAATTTGACTTTATTCCTGCAGCAACGTTTTGATCTCGGTCACATTTCGCGAAAAAAAAGAGCGCTGCGCCTTGATGTATGCAAATGGTTGCACAGCCAGTCCGATGTCATTGCATATCTATCAGGAGCTTTTGTGACGTTGGACTTCACTCTCGGCTGTGCTATGAAAACGTGCCTCCGATTGCCTTGTAGAGGATCGGGGGACTGGGATAGAACGGACTGAGGCAGAAGTGGACTGAGGCAGAAGTGGACTGAGGTAGAATTGGACAAAGGAGGGAGTTTTGGAGGGAGTTTTTGCATGGAGGTTGTTGCTTACACCTGTCCTAACTTAACCTAACCTAACCTGACCTAACCTAACCCTGAGAAATTACAAAAATCAGTCTCCAAAAATGCAAAAATTCTGCCTCAGTCCACTTCTGCCTCAGTTCGTTCTGCCCCAGTCACCGGTCCCCTTGTAGATGATAGCAATTTGCTGCACAGACACAAGATTTGTTGTCAGGACATCGTCCACGAGAAGTCTCTCTATACTCATGGCAAATTTGCAAGAGGTCTGCCAAATATTGATAGCCATCTCGCTGCAATACCGAGAGTTTGATGTGGTTTCAGAGGAATGGGTGACAGCTTTGTTCACCTCCGATGTTTCAATCGTTTTGGAAGGGTGTGTTCTTTTGCTGTCCGAATATCCTGAACTATTTTGTTGTGTTTGCAACTAAAATCTTTTTTTTCCCATTGGCAAAGTGTTTACAACAAAAATTGTTTTTGGTCTTCCCGCAACTGTTCATTGATAACTTTTGTTGCTTGAGACAACTTCATGTTCATCAACATTTTTAAACATGATATTTTTTCATTGTCATTATTGTATTTCATTAGCATTTTTATATGATACTAGCCGGGCTGCGCCCGGCCCTGCCGGGCTTCCACTACAGTGTGTAAAGTAATTGCATGATTTTGAATTCTTGTCTTGTTATTGGGCTCTCGGGTTTACGAAGATTGCGGTTTTGTTGCTGTCTCGTCGCGATGACAGAACCGGCGTCGGCCCGTCCGGGTGTCAGGTGTATTTGTGCAGTATGCTCGTGGGCCGAAACGGTGATCAAACGACGTACGCACTGCAAGTATCTTCGGAGGTTATTGTTTCCGGGTCGCCCCCATTGATTCAGAAAATGTTTTCCTTCATGATTGCCCTAATTGAAAAGGTTTGCTTGTTATGCTTGATGTGCGAGTTATGTCTACTTTCATGGAGCTGTGAGGACATTTGAGGGTGTTTATTGTTATGTCTGATGGGTTTCCCGCGAGGAGATTATCGGAGACGGAGTCAATATAGAGTCATGCAGCATACGCTGCTCTTATGTATCTCCAGATCATTTTATCTGATG
Organism: Sinentomon sp. SZTP_YWyxl; assembly: GCA_030068105.1. Taxonomy (NCBI): domain Eukaryota; kingdom Metazoa; phylum Arthropoda; class Protura; order Sinentomata; family Sinentomidae; genus Sinentomon; species Sinentomon sp. SZTP_YWyxl. The sequence goes on from JASGXE010009463.1 coordinate 4,604, forward strand.
GAAGTCCAATTCATCTGGCCTCCGTGTCCCAATGCTAGAACCACTGCAAAGGTAACATGAGAAAAGCAAAAGCAACATTGATCCAGGACAGTACTTGGAAGTGCCATCCTCGTGCCCATGGTTGTGCTGCTGAAAGGGGGCTTACAGGCCAAGTTCCTCGATTCCTTAAGAATGAGACGTCAAACGGGAGATCCGCTCTGCAGAGTGACATTTTTGCACCGTAAAGAACACCAGGATCCAGGTCCATGACATGGGCTTGGTAACAGGATCCGTATCACCAAGAATCTTTTCGTTTTGGGGCAGACATACGTATCAGGGAAGACATTGGGTAACAGTTCGGAACACCTGCCGTGCCTCCTTCGCCGCCTCATTTTTTAGACCAGCCGCCTCGGTTCCCTTTCTCGCCGCCTCCTAAATGCGAGCAAATGAGGCGACGGCGGAGGCGGCGGATAAACGTCAAGCTGACAGTGGACAGTGGACAGTGGACAACCACCCACCAAACACTTGCACTTCTTGCACTTCTTGTCCTCAATTTCTTGGGTTACTGGTTTGGGTGTGGGTGGATGCTGGTTTTGTCAGTTTATCGCGCATCCATAGCCGGCCTGTTGCGTTCCGAAGTAAACCTGTCCGTTTGCGCCTTTTTCACTCCAGACGGGACTTGTTTCCATCGCCGAACCTGCTGGCTTGAGAACATTGCCGCGAGCTGTTTTGCCACTGCCCGCGGGTGGGTTAGGTGGATGAATGGTTGTTTTAAAGTTTGACCGTATCTACAGCGCAGAAAAATAAAAGAGCAGAAGGTGATTGCAAAGCTGAGCCAGCGGTTCACGTCGAAAACACCTGCCGTGTGCGGGTCGGGATACTTTAGTTCGAAAATCTTTAACATCGACTGGCGCAAATGTCGCAAAATCTTCAACAAATCCAAGAAAAACTGACCTAACCTGACCTTACCTAACCTAACCTAAACACAAATTATTGGAAAAACAATAAATCGACCTCCGCCGTCTCCACCGCCTCCGCCGTCTCCGCCATCTTCGCCGCGTACGCAGTCTCCGCCGCCTCCGCCGTCTCCCGCCTCCGCCCTCCGCCGTCTCCGCCGCCTCCGCCGTCTCCGCAGCCTCCGCCGTCTACACCGCCTCCGCCGCCTCCACCTTCTCAGCCACCTCATTTGTTCATTTTTAGGTGGTGGCGGCAAAAGGGGTAACAGTTCCAAAGACCTGTCTACATGTGGATTCGGCAATTTCGCGGACGTGTGCTATTCCTTAATCGCAATTTAAGCTAGCCAAACCTAACCTAACCTCTCCGCACATTGCCAAAGAAGATTGGGTTCAGGTAGGTTGGGCTGGGTAAGCAAAGGGCGGGGAGAGGTTAGGTCAGGTTTGGTTAGCTTTAATTGCGAATGAAGAATAGCACACATCCGCGAAATTGCCGAATCCACATGTAGACAGGTCTTTGGAACTCTTACCGGAAAAGGAACCGAGGTGGTGGGTCGAAAAATGAGGCGGCGGAAGCGAAGTAGTGTGCGGCGGAGGCGGCGGTCGGCAGGTACTCCGCACTGCTACCGGACATTGCGGCGACCCAGATTGGGGTCTGGGGCGGATCCTGCCGGTAGTCGGGGTCTGGATTGGAGCCCAGCGGGGTTCCAAGGGGCAGATACAGCCCCTGGTGCGGGGTCTGCGGGCGGTGGAGCCCCACGCAGAAGCTGCAGAAAGATTTGAATTTTGCGATTCATTTTTGGTGCGTTGTATTCTGGAGGCTAAATTTTCCTTCAGGGCGATCAAGAAGCAACGTTAGGTTCTAAATTTTAATTGCCACACTGCTGTTCATTTTTATCATTTGAGCATTATTTGAGCATGCGAAGAAGAGGGTCTTTGGCAGTGCAAAAAGACATAAATAAAAACATAACATAAATGACAAATGAAATGATAGAATTGGCTTCTTGCATTTTTCTCGACACCAGCAGTGTCCATTTTGGAATTGCTTTCTTTGCCCCATGAACAGAAAGCGACGAACACACGCGTTGAAACGTGCCCCAAGTCCCAACAAATCACATGAATTTCAAGTGATGGTGCGTTCCACGTTAAAAACACGAAAAAAAGACATCTTTTAGCAATCCTGCCTGGTGTCAACCGAGTGGTGTCAACCAACTTCATGTTGTCAACCTTCGTGAAAACCTGCTGCGTATGGTGTCTGCCCACATTTGTCAAAAAGTTCCTCGGCATTAATCAAAAAATTTTTCCAAATAAATGCCGCCATGATTCGAACCAACCATCCTCGCATTTTCAGCACATCGCTTTAGACCACTCGGTTACGACGACTTCACTTGAAAAAGCTTCGGTAATCCATGTTCACACAATAATTCCCCGGCGATTTGGCGCGTGCCATCTGTTCAAACTGTTCGGCATCTGTGCAATTTACGTTGAGAATTTCATTTACTGCCATCTGTGAATCTCACGCGAAATCACTTTTCTGCGCCTGTCGCCATCTATGAACCGCAAATAAAGAAAGTGCCCGTGTGCCCTTCAGGGGCAAAATTTCGAAAAAATGGCCCGATAAAACCCAGATTCTGGTCCCGTGCGTCGTCTGTCCAAATTTGGGCGAAATCGGTCCAGCGGATCGGCGGGAATCGTCTAACAAAAAATCGTCTTCTCTTTTATATATAGAGATGAAGAACAGGAAAATTTCGAAATTTCATTCCCAACCAGAAACTCGGCAGAAACCAGAATTGCCAGGGGGTGAACTGCGAAGGTGAGACTGAACCCACCGGCCGCATCCTTGCGTTTCAGAAAGGCAAGAAAGCATCTCGAAGTTTGTTGAACAAATCGATTGAACCCGTACAAGTGCTGACGTCTACAGGGTGTTCCACTACAAAAGACGCCCTTCTGTTTTAATTGGTTTTCAAGTTGTAATATGCTTTTCCAAACGAAAATTCTTTCTTTCTTTACTTTCAGATTTCGATGTTGCTAGACATGATGTTAGCATGTTGTTTGTTAAATTGACATGGTGTTCAGAGTCTGGGCTTGGCGGGGACTGCTGGGCCAGACGTCGGACTGATTTTTGCCGCTGTCCTGATGGATGCTGTTGCGGATGTCCACTTCAACCAACCCGCTTTCTGGCTGCCCTTTTGCGCCTTTTGTTTCTGACCTGCCACCGCCCGTTTGGCGCCATTAGCATTTCCAAGGACTCTTTGCCCGGCAGGAATGCCAAACGTTGTTCAAAGGATTACCTCTTTCTTATACGTATAATACCACCACAAAAATGCGTTGATCAACAGTTAACACAATGCCAAGCACCAACAAAATCATCAATTTTGCTTGCCGGGGCTAACCTGGACCAGAAAAAGGGCAAAAATTGAAAATATACAACTAACATCATAGGGGACTCTTTTAAGTGGAACAACCTGTTTTGTGAACAAACTGGTCGGATCTGAGGCATTTCTTCGCACGGCTCCAACGGGAGTGAATCGACTTATTGAATTGAGTCAGTGGCAGCCCTTGAAAATACAGGACTTCAATTCATTCATCATTGAAATCAGGTACTGCAATCAATGGAAGCTTTTATGGCGAGAGGCCTGCCGACCGACATGATTTTCAACACCGGATGGATAAAGCTCAGTTTCTGTTATTGGACATGGTAAATGATGTCGGGTGGAATTATCATTACCGTTATTCTGCCGTTATTCTGCCGAATTGCTTTGTGTGGTGAACGGAAAAAGGGGAAGGGATGCATTTTGACTTTGCAACCACTGCGACTGTGTTTAATAAAGGTGAAAAAAGACCTTTTCACTCGTTCACCCGTCGCCAGAGCCATCAAATTGTTGGCATTGAAGGCCCTTCAGACACTTGTTCCCTATCCATAAAAACAAGCAATCATGGATGTCGTTATGAAAACTGACTTCGTGTGCATATGCTGCACGGGAAAACTTTCCGACCGAATTCACCATGCCTCGCCGAAGGAGCGAGGCATGGTGAATTCACATACAGCTTGTGCCATGGCAAATTTCATTTACCGTGTCTCGCCGATGAAGGATGCACACACAAGTGCCACGGCAAATCTCGTATCCCGGCTGGGATTCGAACCCGCAATCTTCAGATTACGAGTCCGACGCGCTAACCACTATGTCACGAGGGTTCGACCGAGCTGACCCAGAATTTCACCGCGATGTCAGCCGAACTCACGCAGACTTGGCCCGAATGCTCCTGAACATTGCCAGAATTCGATCGAACTCGGCCTGACGGCCTGACTCACCCGGAATCAGACACTCAGCCAGAATTTGACCGAATTCACCCGAACTGACCTGGAATAAGACCGAACACACCCGACCTCAGCCAAAATTCGACCGAACTCAGCCGAACTCACCCCTCAATTAGACAGAACTCGGAGCAGAACTCACTAGAACTCGACCGAAATCAGCCGAGTTCACTTGAACTCACCCAGAATTAGGTACATCGAACCAGCCGAACTCACCCGAACTCACCTGCGGTTTCACAATTAACTCACCCGAACGCAGCCAGAATTCGATAGAACTCACTGAACTCACCAGGAATTGTTTTGACATTGGCGTTGGTGTCTGGAGTGGTGGGTAGGTGCTGCAGCAATTACCCTCGAGCAATCTACTTCACACCCCCCGAAAAGGACCCCCCACTTTGCGCGCGAACTATAGAGGGGTCCAATGGAAAAAGAAAAAAGGTCCAATGAGTCCATTGAGAGTTCTTTGGGGTCCATTCTTCCAAAGTTGGATTCCGTTTAGTCTGGGGGCCAACTTCACCCCCCCCGAAAAAGACTCCCTTTTAAGGCGAACTAGAGTGGTCCAAAGAAAAAGGAAAAAAGGTCCAATGAGTCCATTGAGAGTTCTTCGGGGTCCATTGTTTTGGTTTTAGAGTCCATTCATCCAAGGGGCCAACATCACACACCTCCAAGTCCAGCCCTTGTGGCAAAATCACACAGAGGTGGTTTTGGTCGCTATCGATAACAAAACCGTTCGCAAAATTACAAATTTGCAGCCCCTGTTCCAAAGGCGAGTTTGTCCATGATGGTTTCACCTCCTTTTCACCCCTCTGTTGCATTCCAGAGGTGGTGTTTCCCACTGTGCCATTTGTCCGGCAGCATGAAATGAACGGCAAAGCACCCCAAATGCCAATTAGATGATAAAAAAAAAAGTTCCAGGCATTGTGAAAAATTTCGCGTTGGGGTTGGGGCAATCCCTCTTTTGTTGAAACAAAAAATCAATATATCGCCAAATTAAACTATGGGTTTATTCTCGCTGCACCCCCAAAACAGTTTCCAAGAGAATATTGGCCAAATAACAAAGTTGTAGAGCCTTTTTCTAGCTGATGGGAAACCATTCGCGTGAAGATATCACCCCAGCGCAAGCCCTTATTCTGCTGGTGTGGTTTATTTATTTTCTGCTGCTCTTCGCGATTTGGGGAAAAAGTACAGAAGCGTATGGCTCACTTTCACAGATGCGGTAAAATATTTTGGAAGGACAACTTTATACTCGTCACGGACGAGTTTATTCTCGTCACGGACGAGTTTATTCTCGTCCGTACGACTTATTTCTCGTCACGGACGAGTTTTTTCTCATCCGGACGACTTTATTATCGTCGCGTACGAGTTTATTATCGGCCGTACGACTTACTTCTCGTCACGGACGAGTTTATTCTCGTCACGGACGAGTTTATTCTCGTCCGGACGACTTTATTCTCGTCACGGACGAGTTTATTCTCATCCGGACGAGTTCATTCTCGTCACGGACGAGTTTATTCTCGTCCGTACGACAATTCTCGTCACGGATGAGTTTTTTCTCGTCCGGACGACTTTATTCTCGTCACGGACGAGTTTATTCTCGTCCGCACGATTTTAATCTCGTCAAGGACGAGTTTATTCTCGTCCGGACGACTTTATTCTCGTCACGGGTGAGTTTATTCTCGTCCGGACGGCTTTACCACCTCATACTCGATGTAACCTCGAAAACAGAAAGATAACAGGGAAAAGTTAATCCTGTGGGGGAGACAGTGTTTACTGTCCCCATCTTTACGGCTGATTAAAAATCCAGTCAAAAATAAAAAGTTTGTATTTTAATGCGGGGGACACCGTTTACCGGAAGGCAGGAACCTGAACCAACGTACACGGTGTTAATTTTTATTGGGGTTTGATGGGGTGCGATTTATTGACCGATCCACCCCTTTCCCCAAATCGCAAGAGCAGGAAATTAATGAACCACACCAGCAGGAAACTTGCGCTTTCGCTTGAGTTGAGATCATCACGAATGGTGTCCCAGAAGAAAACTCTAAAACATTGTAATTTGCACCAATTTTCTGAAAGGAACCCTTTGGGAGTTGGAACGAACGACAACCCGTTGGCCTTTTTTTCGTTTTTCCACGCAAGGCCTTCGGCAGCAAAACAGTTTTTCTGTGGGTGGGCAGGGGGTGAACAAGTTGTCTGATACCTTTACCAGGTACTTGACACATGCCACAAGGGTTGAGACGGGGGTGGGCAAGTGGTCGGAACCATCTTCAATCTGTAATCACGTGTTTTCTGGAAATTCGCAGGGGTGGGCAAGTGCGAATAAGACCACCAGCAGCTAAAACAGTTTTGTGGGCACAAAGGCGTCTAGTAAATATTTGGTTCGTATTTGCTCGTTCAAAAACGTTTTGGCTCGTTTTGGAACAAATTGTTCGGTTTTTCGTCAAACTTGACCTTTGACCTCATTTTAATGGTGAAAGGGACATTTTGCGGAGATTGTAACCACCCAGGGATATGGGGACTATAGCGGGCACAAAGGCGTGGACTAAAGATATATGGTTCTTTTTGGCTCGTTCAAAAAAGTGTTTGCTCGTTCTGGATTAAATTGTTGCGTTTTTCGTCAAACTTGACCTCTGACCTCATTTTTCGTGGTGAACAGAACATTTTGCGGAGATTGTAACCACCCAGGGATATGGGGACTAGTGGGCACAATGGCGTATGGAGTAAACGTTTGGTTCGTTTCGTTTTGGCTCGATAAAAAACGTTTTGGCTCGTTTTGGATTAAATTGTTGCGATTTTCGTCAACCTTGACCTTTGACCTCATTTTTCTGCTGAACGGGACATTTTGCGGGGATTGTAACCCTTGTGTTATGGGGACAAGTGGGTACAAAGGCGTGCAGCTATGATTTGGCTCGTTTTGGCTCGTTCTAAAATGTTCTGGCTCGTTTTGGATTAAAATGTTGCATTTTTCGTCAAACTTGACCTTTGACCTCATTTTTCTGGTGAACAGTACATCTTGCGGGGATTGTAACCACCTAACGGTTATGGGGACTCGTGGGCACAAAGTAGTGCAGCAATATGATTTGACTCGTTTTGGCTTGTTCTAAAAAGTTTTGGCTCGCTTTGGATTAAAATCTTGCATTTTTCGTCAAACTTGACCTTTGACCTCATTTTTCTGGTGAACAGGATATTTTGCGGGGATTGTCACCACCTAGGGTTGTGGGGACTAGTGGGCACAAAGGTGTGCAGCAATAATTTGGCTCGTTTTGGCTCGTTCTAAAAAGTTTTGGCTCGTTTTGGATTTTGGCTCGTTTTGGCTCGTTTTGGCTTGTTCCCTATTTAAGATACCTACAAACCAGGTTAGGTTTGGTTGTGTGGGCATGTTTGACTGGTTAGATTGTTTGGCTAGGTTACTGGTTAGGTTAAGAGTTATAGGTTAACATTGTCCAGGTTGGGAAAAACGTCCAAACGAGCCCATATATGTTATCTTTATTTTCATTTTTTGTTCACTTTTTGTTCTTTGTCTCAACGCAACCCATGCAGCCTCGCCTGACCAAACATAACCTAACCAAAAATAACCACCTAACGTAACAAAACCAAACCTGCAATAAAATAAAACCTTTTTCCCGAATTTTTAATTTGACGTGGCAGATGCCGACCAACAACTGTGCCTATGTTCATTTGGTCACTCGATTGTGTTTCCTTTATCCTCGAAAAATGATTCATCTGTTTGCACACCTGCTCATGACTCCTCCCATGGGCTTCCGTTTTTTTTCTTTTTGAAAATCTCGTAAAGACTTTGCATATGAGGTTGCGCCAATCGACAATAATGTCGTATTGCTGCGTGTCCTGTTTGTCCACAGGTTGATTTTCGAGATATTGCCCAATCACCACAGATATAGGCAATTTCCATGATCTGTGCCATTGACAAGTGACCGTTCCGGAGATCAGCAAAAGTAAAAAGAAGATTGGGTTAAGTCATTTATACGGGGAGACACAATTGCACGGCAACAGGGAACAGTTTTTAAGAAAACAGCAGTACCCTTAGCCGTGCAATAGTGTCCCCCCTTTGGCACCAGCATACAGCACAGGGTGTGCCTTATTTCTCTGGAGGGTGGGTAGTCGGTTGAGATAGGTTAATGCAGGCGCTTTGGATAGGTTAAGTTAAGGAAGGTAGGTTCGGTTAGGTCGTTAGGTTAGGTTAGGTTAAAGTAGGTTAGGTTAGATTAGAGGTTAGGTTAGATGAGGGTTCTCTGTGCACTGTACCTTTACCAAAAAAACAAACAAATAAACCTTCACGAAAAACAACCTCGACCCAATCAAATCCAATCTTACCTGACCTAACCTAACCTACTCTAACCTCACCTAACCTACTCTAACCTAACCTAACCTAACGACCCAACCGAACCTACCAAAGTTAACTTAACCTATCCAAAGCGCCAAATTAACCTATCTCAACCGACTACCCACCCTCCAGAGAAATAAGGCACACCCTGTGCCGTATGCTGGTGCCAAAGGGGGGACACTATTGCACGGCTTAGGGTACAGCTGTTTTCTGAAAATGTTTCCCTGTTGCCGTGCAATTGTGTCCCCCCGTATAAATGACTTAACCCAGAAGATTTTCTAAATGAGTGAATATCTGGCAGTCACTCCTAAAGCCACGTAAGCCTTTGAACTCTTCACGCTGTGCATTCGCTAGTCGTTATCTCTACACGCATTCTCTCATGCCCAGTTTTTCCAACACGGATCAAAATTGATCAGAGTTTAAACTGAGTTTAAACCAAGATCATTTCATTTTTTGGTTCTTTTGGCTGTTGATCGCCGATCATCTCTGCCCGCTGATCTCGGATCAAAATTTGATCCGAGATCAGGTGTTTTGTCCATCGACTTCGAGTCAACTTTTGATCGGCGATCAAAATGCCCTGATCTCGGATCATCTTTGATCGGCCAAAATTGGGCGATCAAATCTCTGATCTCGGATCATCTCTTTTGTCTCATATTTTCTTTTCGCAGTCAGGATTTTTGCGGTGCTTTATCTTAGTAAAGTTTCCTGCTTGTTTTGATTTGAAGTGAAGTTTCTGTCAAGTTCAAAGCAAAAAAGTGCATGATGGACCCATCCGAGAACGTCGAGTTTCTGCGTAATACAGACTTTCATTTCCTAAATTCCAGTGAGATGAAAACGCTCAAAATTTGTGGTCATTTTTCCGATGCCTTCTGCAGGTAGGTATAACTTCTTCGCATAGGGAAGATGTAATTCTCAGCTGCGCTCTTTGCCCAAAAGAAGGAGTCTACACAGTATAATTTTTAAGTTGCCCGAACGATGGAGCTGCGTTTTTTTAATTTGTCTTCCTTTGTCTTCCCGTCGATTGCATAAATACGCTCGTGACTTTTAAAGGCTGGGTGGCTGAATTTTTAGTATTGTTTCGATCCCCCTCCAGAGATGAGTGGGAACACTTGGTTCGGAATTCGGAACTCGGAATGGAATCGGAACGGAACTTCTCAAAATTCCGAAAATTCGGAATTCCGAAAAATCGGAATTCTTCCGAAATTTTCGGAAGTGTGAAAAGTTGGCATTTTTCCTGGTGTTCGAAGTTCGGGTAGGGCAGAATTGTTCCAAAAATCGGATTTTTCAAGATCTCCATTTTCTGAAAGGTCCGAAGGTCTTTTGACGTCATCGCAACGCCCAAAAACGCAGAAAGAGCCAACTCGAGATTCCGATTCCGTCAAAAATTCAGATCCGACCTTGCGAAGTTCCGATCGATCCCACCCGACTTAAAATTTAGAATTCCGCTCAGGTCCTCTTCAGAGCAACTGTTAGTCCTCGTCAGAGAAGCAAATGTTCAACTGCTCTCCTTCTGGAGTTGTGCAGTGTTGGAGCAACTGAGTCATGCCAGACCGAAGGAAGTATAGCACAGAAGGTTGCGCGGTATAACGTCTAATTTTAGGTCTAATTTTTCGTCTTACCGGAATAACGTCTTGTCGGAATAACGTCGAATCGGAATAACGTCTAACCGGAATAACGTCTAACCGAAACTACGCCATTTTAGACTTTAAGAAATTTGACATTATTCCGATTAGACGTTATTCCGATTAGACGTTTTCCGGTTAGACGTTATTCCGGCTTGACGTTATTCCGTTAGACGTAAAATTAGACCTAAAAATTAAACTATTCCATCAACCCGCGAAGAGAAGCACCAACAAGGCATCGGGGAAAATTGCCACGACAATCATTCCTGGGAAAGAACTGCAAACCAATGAGCTCAAAGTCAGGCGAACGAAAACTCAGGATGCGAACGGAATGCACGCCCTGTCCCTCCATGGTTCGGCCTACTTTCTTTTCGAACCGTATAAGAGTTCGCTTTTGCCTCTGCGGGCCAGAAATTGATTTGTTTTGTTGCAGAGGGTGGTCTGCAGAATTCCATTGTTGATTGTAAGCGCATGAAAAATTTTGGGTTAAGTTTTTTACGGGGGACACAATTTGACGATTGTGGGAAACAATTTAAAAAAATAGCAACACTATTGGCGATGTATTTGTGTCCTCCATTGGCACCAGCATATGGCATAGGGTGTGCCTTTTCTCTCTGTTTCGTGCAACTACAACCAACAGGGTTTGCTTTGTTGTTCTGTTTGTTTTTTTTTTATGTCATTGTGTAAGAATTTATTTTATTAAGTTAGGTTAGGCAAGGAAAGGTAAAGTTTAGGTTTTTTCGTTCTTTTTTTTTATTATTATTATCAAAAAGATCGCTGCATTACACAACAGCACGTCAAACATGTAAAAGCAAACAAAAACACAAATTTAAGGTCAGCGTAGAGAAATGAAGGGAGTGAGAGAGAGAAAAAAATGCATTTGTTCTTATGCGGACAATAACAAAAAATCAATAGGTGGGCATTGTTGTTGGATGGTTCATTGCTCAGCGGTTGGAACCTGTTATCCTGGGCAAAAGTGAGAGAATGAATTCCGGTGGGAGGTCATTCCATTGCCTAACAGTTCTGGGATAAAAGCTATTAAAAAGGGGAGCAAATCTACACAGAGGTGCTATAATGTGGCAAGAATGGTTTCCTCTCCTGGGAGGATTTCGTATATTGAATTCGGCTGGCAGCGGAATGGAGACAGCTCCCTTCACAATTTTTGGGGTTTGGGT